>JAAQRG010001996.1:0-10624 GCA_011634625.1 Babylonia areolata | reverse complement strand
AAACAGAGATAGAAAACATGAAACGTTCCCAGGATCTTGCATTTCCCAAACATACCCAAAACCATAGGTGCACAGCAGTGTTCTTACTCGTGTTGCCCTGTTGCGTCTACCAGATTGATCATGCATTTGCAACAGTTTGTAACATTGTTTAGGGTATCTGTTATCACGCATAGAAAGAAGTCTACACCAGTATTTCATAACACGAACATAATTATGTATCAATGTAGATAGGAAATCTGCCACATTCTCCAAGAGCTATATTGTTTTTGACGTCCCTCCCAACTCCCAAAACCAGCTTACAAATTTTGATCTGTACTTTTTCAATAGCATCATATTTCTGACTCCCCCAGATCTCTGAACCGTATAACAGAATTGGTTTTACTTTTGTATCAAAGATTTTGAGGAGAGTTGTAACTGGAATCCCTTGAAGTTTAAAATATAGTTTCCTGATCCCTGCTAATGCTCTCATAGCCTTACCAGACATGTTTTCTACACATCTTGTCTAATTCAATGTTGCAGACAGTACAACGCCGAGATAGTTGTAACAAGGTTCAAGTTGAACCTGCTTACCAGAGTAGTACCATTTCTCACATGTTTTTGATAAAACCACCATTTTTAAACACAACTACTTTGGTTTTGTCCATATTGACTACCAACCCCCACTTCTTGCAATACTTTCCCAAACAATCAATTTTCTTTTGAAGGTCTGACACAGAATCAGAGACCAGGACAATGTCATCTGCATACATCAACAAAAAGATTCCAATTGGATCGGCAAACATGTCAATACCCCTTGCTCCACATGTTGCCAAGTCAGCTTCTAACTCTAAAGATGGAAAATAACAAACCGCCTGAACATATTCAGCTGCATGTATTTATTTTGTTTTGCTCGCTGACACTCCACGTCCCAGCACGGTGGCTGTGCACGAGAATCTTGCACTTTCTGTGTTGACCTCATTTCGGCAGTTGTGTTTTGAAGGAACGAGACAAGGCACGCTGACCCAGTGTCCGTGTCAGTGTCAAGTGCAGTCAGAAAATCATTCAGTTCAGTCTCTTCATTTTCTCGAATATAATCAATAAATGTTTGAGTATACCTATCTTTCCAAATGAACCTGATTTCCTCTTCTAGTGTATAGTCTTCAAAATCAGTATCAGCAGTGTTATCAGTTTGGTTATCCAGTGAAAGAACAATAGGGAAGTGGTCTGATTCACACCTTTGTGTGTGTGTGTGTGTGTGTGTGTGTGTTTAGGGGGTGTTAGTAGTAAAACAGCATATCTCATCAATGCTCGTGATCGCCACATACAATATGTTTACCGATTGTGGTTGATCTGTGAACGGGTATGTTTTCTTTAACCTCTATTCTAAAAAAGCGATGAACGATTCCAGGCCACATGCATTTCATGATGAACCTCGGATGAATAAACAATCATCTGTTTTATCAGTAAATTTGTGAATAGTATGCGTATATTTCATCTCGAATAGCAATTACCCCTTCATTTTGACGCCATTGTCAAAACCTTCAGTTGATAAAAACTGTTTTGACACATATGCTTACGTGTTGAAAAATTTACCCACCATTTACTTTTATTTTATTTTATTTATCTATTCATCTATTCATTTATTTGTTTGTTATTTTTTCAACTATTTATCTATTATTCATTTATTTCATCTGTTTATTCATCTACTTAAAGATCTAGACTGTTTTTTGAAACGATCAACAAAGCCATGTTTTTTTTTTATTGTTCCTTTTTTTCTTCTTTGTTTGTTTGTTTTTTGTTTCTTTGTTTCTTTGTTTCTTGCTCTCAGTAAAGAAGAAAAAGAAGCAGAATAAGAAAACAGTTGTTGTGTTTCAGTCGTGAAGACTAGAACAGAAAGCTGGCCCCACCGCGTTCAGTGCACGTGACGAAACAGCCGTCCTCCAGAACCAGAACAAATACGTTTGTTTTCTTCAGAAACAAGAAAGTCACGACTGTACACACACAGACACACAGACACAGACACAGACACACACACACACACACACACACACACACACACACACACACAGAGACTAATATACAGGTAAAAATAATTTACTGAGACACGTAGAAAGACAGAGAGACAGGCAGATAAACAGACAGAAAAGCAGTTACAGAGAAAGATAACAGAAAGACGTAACGTTACACACAGACAGACAGACACACAAACACACGAGCATGGAGAAACACCGCTTTTGATCGGACATTAGACACTGAGACAGATAAACAGACAGAAAGACAGTCACAGAGACATGTAATATGCAGAACGACAATTACTAAGAGAGGGACTCAAGATTCAATACTCAACATGGTTTATTCTCTTTGACATCCATCACTCGTGAAGGGGAGTGTAAACAATATATAATCTGTTATAACTGTAATATACAATCTGTTAAAATTGCTCACAAACAAAAAGATTGAATAAGTTAGCCATCAGCAATTCATCATCTGTAGGGGGCTCTGGATAGAGGTAGTACCTTTGATGTCTGGCAGCTGTGCTCCTTCGGGAGCAGACGGGCATCACTGGTCCTCATCCATCTCCTAGAGCTCTCACGTGTTGGCTCCAAGCGCCACACCCTGGTACACCGCCTCAGCTGGCGGGCTAAACCACGTGAGGGGGTGGTGTTGACACTGCACCACTAGGGGGCGGAAGAGCTGCACAGCCAGCCAACGGCTAGGGCGGAAGGGCTTCCAGCAAGCTCAACGACTAAGTGTCCGGGGTCAAGGCGACCACCCAGGTATTGGGTGACCTCGGCTGTGACCAACGACCTGGAGAAGGATGGGCTCCGCCAGGCCACTCAGCCCAAGACACACCATGATGATGACAACCCCCACTCATTCCATACCGGATCGGTCGCCGCCCGGGTCACCAAGGACCGCGTCTTCTGCTGCACACCAGGGCAGAGGCGAAAAATATGCTACTGGTAACACCTCAGCAAAAATCAGAGGCAGAGACAACATCGTGATTGGCACATGGAACGTCAGAACTCTCCGTGCAGCAGGAAAAATCAAAGAACTGACATACGAGATGGAACGATACAACTGGAACATCATAGGGCTTTGTGAAGTACGCTTGAAGAACATTAAAGATCTCACAACTGAAGAAGGCCACAAACTGTACTACAGTGGCAAAGAAGACCGCCACGAGCATGGGGTAGGCTTCCTCGTCCTCAAGAACATCACAAACTGCATCTTGGGATGTCGCCCAGTTTCAAGCCGCATCATCACCATTCGGCTCAAAGCCTCACCATTCAACATCACGATCATACAGGCGTACGCACCTACCTCTGACTACGAGGACAGCGAGGTTGAGGCATTCTACGACCAACTACAAGACATCGTGAACCAAGCACCACGGAAGGACATACTTGTGGTGCAGGGCGACTGGAACGCAAAGGTTGGAGCAGACGCACAGCCAAACTGGCAAGGCAACTGCGGTCCTTTCTGCAATGAGGCATCCAACGACAGAGGTCTCAGATTGTTGGAGTTTGCCAGATACAATGACCTCATATTGGCAAACACACTTGGAGCGCAAAAAAATCCAGAAGATGGACCTGGCAAAGCCCTGGCGGAGACTACAACAACCAGATCGACTACATCCTGGTGAAGAAACGCTTTCGGTCCTGCATCAACATCGCCAGGACCAGAAGCTTCCCAGGGGCAGACGTGGGCAGCGACCACAACCTGGTCATGATGACCTTCCGACTCCGCCTCAAGAAGATCCCAAAGCAAGGTACCACACGAATGAGATTCGACCTCGAGAAACTGAAAGACCCAGAGGTTGCAGAATCTTTCAAAGCCATGATTGGAGGAAAATTCGCCGCACTGACCATCGTGCAGGACGAAGAGGTGAACATCGACAGAGAAACAACTGCATTTAACACTGCAGTGACTGAGACTGCCAAAGAAGTTCTGGGCACAAAACGACCAGTGAAGAAGCCCTGGGTCACCCCTGACATCCTCGGCCTATGCGATAAACGAAGAGCACTGAAGAACAAGAAAGGCACCCCTGAAGGAACAAACAAATACAGGACCGCCAACAACAAGGTCAAATCCAGCATGAGAAAAGCAAAAGAAAACTGGATAGAACAACAGTGCTCAGAGATTGAAGACAACCTGCAAAAGAACAACTCAAAAAGAGCGTACACAACTGTCAAAAACTTGACAACAACCAAGCAAGGACGAGTCAGCACCATCCAGGACAAATCAGGGAAATGCCTCATTGAAGAAAAAGACATCCTACAGCGCTGGACTGAATATTGCTCTGAGTTGTACAACCATGACACCAAAGGTGACACTTCAGTTCTGAACTGTCCCCCATCAACCAACAACGACAGCCAGCCAATTCTTCGGGAAGAAGTAGAGGCAGCAGCAGTATACTGAAGAGGGCCAGCTTACAGCCGATTAAACATTCCCGCTTTAACTGACCAAGCTGGAGGCGAAGCGGTGATTGATGCCCTCACCACCATCTGTATTAAGATCCTGCAGACGGGAGAGTGGCCAACCACCTGGACACAATCATTGGTCATCACAATCCCCAAGAAGGGCAATCTACAACAGTGCAAAAACTACCGCACTATCAGCCTAATCAGCCACCCCAGCAAGGTCATGCTAAAGGTCATTCTCAACCGACTGAAGCCGCAAGCAGAAATGATCATCGCCGAAGAGCAGGCCGGCTTCAGAGCAGGGAGAAGCACACCAGAACAAATCTTCAACCTGCGCTTGCTGTGCGAGAAATATCTCCAGCACCAAAGAGACCTCTACCACGTCTTCATTGACTTCAAGAAGGCGTTCGACAGGGTATGGCACGCTGCCTTATGGGCCACCATGCACAAATTCAACATCAGTGAAGGCATCATCCAAGCCATACAGAACCTATACGAAAGAGCAACCAGTGCAGTCCTCTTCAATGGTAGCACGGGTAACTGGTTTAGAACCACGGTCGGAGTCAGACAGGGCTGTCTACTCTCTCCCACTCTCTTCAACCTCTTTCTTGAAAGGATCATGACTGACGCCCTGGAAGATCATGTGGGAACTGTCAGCATTGGAGGCAGAGTAATCACCAACCTGCGCTTTGCCGATGACATTGATGGCCTGGCAGGAGAAGAGAAAGAACTCGAAGAACTCGTGCACAAACTTGACAAGACATCATCAGCCTACGGCATGGAGATCAGTGCCGAGAAGACCAAGGTTATGACCAACAACAGCCAAGGCGTAACGTCCAACTTGCACGTAAACGGTGAAAAACTGGAAGAAGTCTCCTCCTTCAAATACTTGGGTGCCATTGTGTCAGACGAGGGTTCGAAACCAGAGGTCCTGTCCAGAATCGCGCAGACTACTGCCGCACTGAGTCGATTGAAGACTCTATGGAAGGACAAAAAGATCTCCCTCTCGTCCAAAATCAGACTAATGCGCTCCCTCATCTTCTCAATATTTCTATACGCTTGCGAATCCTGGACCCTCACTGCAGAACTCCAGAGAAGAATCCAGGCACTGGAAATGAGATGCTTCCGCAAGATCCTGAACATTACATACAAAGACCACATCACAAATGAGGAAGTGAAAAGAAGAGTCCAAAACGCCATTGGCCCATTCAAAGACCTGCTAACCACAGTGAAGGAACGCAAGCTCCGCTGGTATGGACACGTCACACGATCAGACGGGCTAGCCAAGACCATCCTGCAGGGTACCGTACAAGGAAGGAGGAAGAGAGGCAGACAGAGAAAGCGGTGGGAGGACAACATCAAAGAGTGGACGGGCCTGCCATTTGCCACAACTCAAAGGGCCGCTGAGGACCGAGGCAGGTGGCGCGAGCTGACCAGGCAGTCATCCATGGTGCCCCAACGACCCACCCACGGGTCAAGGGATAGATGATGAGATGAGATGACACACAAAGATACATACATATAAAGATACAACGCTATGATCAGTACTTGATAACAATAATAGTCAATTTCTCTCTCTTCTTCTTTTTGTTCGTCAGATGGACACTCCCTTCACCGCGATAAAGGCAGCTGTACGCTGCAGGTCCTCCACACAGCCATTGAGCTTCCGGGTCACTGGATGGAGTTGAGTGGGGCCAGTAGCTCATGGAGGGGGCAGGACTGCAGCAGGTGATCTGTTGTCTGGCTGTCAGTCCCACAGAGGCACTGTGCTGAGTGACCAATGCGGATTTATTGTATAAGCGGTGGTTCGGGCGGTTGTGGTCTGTATTGAGTCTAATCACTGACACCTGTTCCCGCCCAGTCAGCAGGTCGTAGGGGTCTGTCCTTTTTGTGGTGAGGATGCTGTTGCATCCACTATTTCTGCTGCTTGGCCTTGATGATGGTCTTTGCCTCAGAGTAGCTGGTGGACCTATTCACCTGCTCTTGTGTAGTGCCTTCATTCTCGAGGGAGTCAGCAGTCGTATTGCCCAGCACATATAAAATCAATTTAAAGAGGCAAGGGTGTCGATAATATTGACGCCAAATATATTATTCTGTAATAATTATGCTTGAATGCTTAGAAACCAAGAACAAAATGTATTTCATCTTCCTTCAATTGTTCATACATATGATACATTAACTCAAAAACGTTTTTGTAACAAAAATGATGTACAGTCAACTCAGAGATGTGTTCAATTTGTCGATACACATTTGCAAAGTCTAGACAACAACGACAACAACAACAACACCAACAACAATGATTATAATGTCATCATCATCATCACCATGGTTATCCCTGCATAAAATGGCTTATATATGCTACACAAAAGCTCGATCCACTGCTATTTTTGACTATGTCTTCCACTGTGATGCGAGATCTTGTTGCAGGCTATGTTCAACGGTTCTACAATGAACTTATTTAGAGAGAGAGAGAGAGAGAGAGAGAGAGAGAGAGAGAGAGAGAGAGAGAGAGAGAGAGAGAAAGCGAACGAAGTTTTTTTGGGGAAGTGGAATAAGCATACATGATCAGACATGATTTTAAACGTAGAAAGTGCTTTGTTGTATTCAAGTTTAAGCTTTAGGGGAAGAATATCTAAGTGTTTGTAGTCGTCAGCAGTCAGTGATGAAGATTTCAGAAGGATTAATTTAAGAGCTCGTCTATGCAGACTTAGTAAAGGTTTTGGTATTATCGTAGCTGGAACCCAGTGTTGATGTATAGTTAATATGTGATTCAATATAAGCAAAAAAGAATAATTTTTGACAATGTAAAATCAAGAAAATGTTTAATTCTGGATAACTGATAAATCTTTTGGATAGAGTTTTGCATAATGATATAATATGATTAGACCAAGATAAGTTGTTATCAATGGTGACTCCAAGAACTTTATGATTATCAACTTCTTCTATTGGTTGACCATTTAGGGAAAGGGGTGGAAGGTTGTGTGAAAAGTTTTGGCGTTTCTGTCTGGTGGTAATTATGAGACATTTCGTTGTCTTTGGATGTAGATGCATGTGATTTAAATTGGACCATTTAACTATGTCATTAATGCTTTGTTGCAGACTATAGTACACTTTGTCTATTGTGGTGTTGTTTATGTGTAATGTTGTATCATCTGCAAACATCTCGCAAATCATCTATATAAATAGAAAATAATATTGGACCAAGAATTGAACCTTGAGGAAATCCATAAGATAGACTGTAAATGGGATTGAGATTCATTAATAGATATAATTTGTCTTCTTTCTGATAGAAATGAGGATATGAGTTCAAGTGTATTCCCGGAAAAAACATAAAATTTTAGTTTTGTCAAAAGAAGAGTGTGGTCTATTACATCGAATGCTTTCATAAAATCTAGAACAAGAACACCAGTAATTTCATTATTATTGTTTATGTTTGTGAGCCATTGTTCGACTAAGTTAGTGAGTGCTGTGTAACAGGAGTGCTTGGACCTGAAACCAGATTGGTTTGGGTGAAATAGTTTGTAGTGATTGAAATGATGGAGGATATGTTTGTTCATGTGTTTTTCTAAAGGTTTTGACAATATTGATAAAATTGAAATTGGTCGGTAATTGGAAGGGTCTGTGCGGTCACCTGACTTAAAACATGTGAGAAATTGAATCGACCATGTCAACCGGGTGTAACTAAACTTGTACATCTATCTAGATGCAGAGAAAATGCCTAAATGTTGCAGTGTGATTGCGGCGATAGCCACGTCTCCTTTACCGCGGACTTAAAAAGAATTTTTAATCGCCCTTAAAGATTTTTTGAATGCCCAAGATACACCAGAATAATATGATCTAAACAGCATTCTCACTGCGAATACCGCAATCGATTTATCGCCCTTTAAACAGCATGTTTAAATATTATATTTTTGAACGTCAGTTAAGGGGTCATGAAAGTGTAATGGGTAAGACAGTTTCTTCTCACCCGAACATGCGGGGTTCGAATCTGCCGTTAGGACTTTTTCTTTTAACCCGACGTTTTATAATAACAAATACAGAACACATTTTACCATTAGATTTTTTTTAAGTGTATCACAAGTGAGTCTTGAAGGCCTTGCCTCTCTTGTTAAATATGCACCACTGTATATAAAACATGATTTTACATTTGGAGAGTGTTTGGAGTCTATGATTTTATCCTACATTTGACATTCTTACGTAGATATATTTATGCACCCATCTGTATGTTAACATAAATAGACATGCCAAGACTACTGTTGTTTATATATATATATATATATATATATATATATATATATATATATGCCCAAGAGGAAGGAAAACACAAAACCAGTCCTTGTTTAACTCTTAACCGTTGCAATTGAAGCGAAAAAAAATCTGCTAAACTTGGACAGAGTAAATACATAAAAACTCCTGAAGAAGGGCCCTAAAAGGTAGTCAGTTTGTAGACTTTTTTTTTACTTGTTTGCTCTTATTCTTTTGTGTGTATGTGTGTGTCAGCCTGGTATTTGTTCTAACGAATCTTGGTCTGTAAGGACTATCCACTGACAGCTTTGCGAAACAGTTGGATTTCTGTTGTTGTTTTCTTTTCTGTTTGTTTGCTTTTGTGTGTGTTTTTGTCGTGGATATTGTGAAGATTGCTGTTCAACCAACGGCTCTCTTTTATATAGATGCTGTACGTTGAATGCGTATCTGCCTGCTGTGATGATGTGTATATATATATATATATATATATATATATATATATATATATATATATATATATATTCTCAAGACATAACAAGTCCGGAATCAGACTTGTGCACGCACACACACACACACACACACACACACACACACACACACACAAGCCCCAGGAGAGTGAGAAGGGGGGTAAGTGTGGGGGTGGGGGTGGGGGTAAAGATTTTAGGCAGTGCCATGTTTTCCAGTCTGTCCGTACATTAGTAATGATAGTGATAACCACCACAAAAAGACAGGCAGAGAGACAGACAGAAAGAGAGAGGGGGAAGGGGGAGGGCAGAGACGGCGTGAAGAAAGAGATTAATTCAAGGTACACCGACTGCACTTGTTACAGATTTTATTGCATGTTTTCCGATGGACGTCATCATATATCAGTGTTCGATTCACACGTTTCCACAAAAGAACAACAAAAACCAAACAACAAAACAAACAAGATAATGAACAGGAAAATTTCTTGAATTCAACCCGAAGTCGATAGATATATATAACTGCTCTTCACACCAACAAGCTTCTAATTTCGACACAACTTTGGGCACAGTTCTACCTCCTAACTCCATCCCACTTTCTTTCGCCTGAAAATGAATAGTTCGCAAAGAAGCCAATACAGAATCGAATCGAATATCTAAAAATGACGACGACGACAACAACAACAACAATAGCGACAACAACAAAAAGAATTCCAGGGAGAAAGACAAGTTACTGATAACAACAACAACAACAACAACAATACTCTTTCACAATTTATTTTGGCTACGCTTGTCCGCCCTAAAATGGCCCTTTTGTGATCCTCTGGACGAAAAGCGACATGACTTGATTTCCAAACCGAGTCAAATAAAAATATCATCGCTTGTGAAAATACCAAACTCTTTCACTGCTACACAGTCATGTTCGTAAACGGTGACGCCAACTTGCAGAAATGCATTGCCTGCATTGCTCAAACAGACGTGTGAATCCTCCAAATCCACCTGGAAAAAAAACAGAAAGAAAGAAGAAGAACAAGAAAAAGAAGTATTAGCAGAGATTACTCAGAAGCGTTGGTCACCGTTTTAAGGGGAAAAAAAGTTGTTTTTTTCTTTTTTTATGTTCGGAGCCGGTTGCATCAGCGGTCTTCTCAACGCCAAGTTTCCTTTGCGGTAATAACATTCCTAAGTCCTAGGATAATTCTCAACGCTAAGCAAACTTAGCTCTGCTAACATCTCTTAATGCAACTCAGCCCTGAGCAGGTGGGAAACACACTGAGCGAGAGAGACAGACAGAGAGAGAGAGAGAGAGAGAGAGAGAGAGAGAGAGAGAGATGGAAAAGCTCTTTCTTTGTGGCTCAGTCTCTCTGTCTCGGTTTCTATATGTCTGCCTATCTGCCTGCCTGTCTGACTGTCTCTCTCTGTGTCTGTCTCTGTTTTGTCTCTGTCTGCTAGACTCAATGTTTATTTGTTGCTCTCTCTCTCTCTCTCTCTCTCTCTCTCTCTCACACACACACACAC
>JAAQRG010001990.1:0-10660 GCA_011634625.1 Babylonia areolata | reverse complement strand
AAACACACACACACACACACACACACACACACACACACACACACACACACACACACACACACACACACGCACGTACATTGCATACACACATTCACTAAGTTACGCGTACTTGCACGAACGCTTTGATGTGCCACCCAACAACACAGCACGTTGAAAAAAAAAACACCAAAAAATCCCAGATGTGTGGCACTTTTATCATCAATAACTGGGCATAACATTTTTTGTAAGGTTTGGGACACCATTCCCAAAACAAAATGTTTTCTAACATCTGTGCTTGAAACACTGGTTTGCATCGTCCAGAAAGCAGGAACGGAAAACATTGAGTCTTCAGGGAAGAAACAGTTGGTGAAAAAGAAAGAAGAAAAGAAAGAAAGAGGATGAGAGAGAGAGAGAGAGAGAGAGAGAGAGAGAGAGAGACAGAGACAGAGACAGAGACAGAGACAGAGAGACAGAGAGAGAGAGGAGGGTTGAACTGAACGCCCGTACTTCAGAAGCAGCAACATTTTGGAAACGAGCAAAACAGCAGCAGAAGCAGAAACACAAGTAATACTACTGCCAGTTATTTTGCCTGTCAGTTTAACGACTTCTCTTTTACGAAGTCCTTTAAGTAATTTCCTGTAAGTGTATTTAGAATTATTTTTTTAAAATTTCACCCACTTTTCACCCTCGTTTGCCCAGTTTCCCCCAACCCTCCATTCATTCACATCTCCCACCCCTTCTAACCGATAATACTCAAATGTATTCATAAATACTTTAACAAAACGTCTTCAATCACCAATATGTGTGACGGGACATTAAACAAATAATTCCTCCTCATTTCCAGACTGTGCAGTGGGTTGAGATCCACTGGAGGACCACCCATCGGCTTCTTGCCACTTTTTGTAGCATTGTCAACAAGGGTGGGAGCTTGTTGTTCTGAAGGGCCTGCAGAACTGACAGAGCATCTGTCAGGAAAACAACTTGGCTGCAGTGATCGTCTGAATCCTGAATCATGGAGGTGGCCTGCACGAGTGCTTCAGTCTCTGCATGGTAGTCGATGCAGTGTTTAACAGCAGCTGTCTCTCCTTCAAGGAAGCGTATCATGATGCCTGCACCCCCCACTGGTCACTGCGTTGATTCCTGTTCTGTCAGTATATGCATGGATCCATGCTTCCTGTAGGAACGAACAAATAATTAGGGATGGGGATGAAATGATTGACAAATAGTAAAGAATTGTAACTCTCTCCATTCACAAGGTACACAACTTCAAGTCAGTGCTGCTGTGCTACTGATTCAGCTAGCACACAGGTAAATAAAAAAAACCTCCGAGGCAACCATGTGTTTGTTCTGTATTGTCCATTGTCCATGTGTTCTGTGTGGCTTGTTCAGGATTAAAGAGGCTATGCCAGTCTTGAATAAAAGCTTATTTGTGTTTGCACATTTCTTCTGTCTTTGCTGCTGTATGCGTATGTCAGATGATCGGTATAAGGACAGGCCCGGCGCTTCCTTTTTTGAGGAAGTGTCAGGGTTTGTTCTAATGTACCTTTTATTTACCTGTGTGCTAGCTGAATAGGTAGCGTAAGCAGCATTGACTTGAACTGTGTACCTTGTGAATGGAGAGAGTTACCACTCTTTACTATTTGTCAGCCCTGTGGGAACTTTTCAGCAATCACAGTTTGAAGGAGTGAGTTCTGGGTGTCCTTCTGGATGGGAGGTCCACCTGGTGTTCCAAGGGGGAGTCCTGGGGTTCAGCTTTATGACAAAACCCATTATACACCCCTTTCTCAGTGTAGCTTCATGATTGTTACCTCCCCTTCTGAGCCATGCATTTGTGCTCAGTCCTCTGGTTGGTGTGGAACAGGCGCAGATTAATATATAAGCCTCAGTGTGTTCCTTGGCATATGTCACAGGGGGTCCAATTTTTAACTTTATGAATAATCCTTTGGAAGACTTTTGGTGAATACAGAAGGGTGTATGAAAATATCGCAACTTGACTTGATTAAAAAATCATAAATGTTGAAGTGGAACATTTTGAAATAAGAATTACTGTACTAATGTGCAGTAGTTTCAGTCTATGGGCTGATCTTCATGTGGCGTTTCTTGACTTGCCAACAATGGTGTATGAGAAAATATTGCAGACTTATACAAGTTATAATATTTATTAAAAATAAAATAAAATAAAAATTTTTTAAAAAATTAAATGTTTTAAAGTTGATAATTCTGTACACAATCATGTGGAATGTCTTCCACCTATACATAGGATTTGTAATAGTTTGGTTATCTCCACAAACTTGCCCTGAAGAGTGTTTGGAAAGGTTCACTTCAGTGATAGTCATACCGTGATTTTTGTTAGGCGTTTTCTTGATTCAGCTATGCTGTCGTCACACATTTTGTTTAGGGACTAGAGCTACTGTTCTTTAAATAAAGTAATTACAAAGCTTTTTTCTTTTTTCTTTTTTTTTTCTTTTTTTTTTTTTGTCACACAGGCCAAATCATATCAATGTGTGGCTGTGCATTCTTATGCACACATTCATGTGCATACATATATGTGTTGAGGATGTTAAAGGTGCACACCTACGCGCATGTGTGTCATGTAGGGGGATGTGGCTACTATTCTCATTGATTATTATTTAATTGATCATTTATTTGTTCGGACATTTTTGATTTATATCGTGGTGCCTGTCATGAAGATCTCAAAAAAACTTGTTGGTCGTTGTGATGCATTTTACTGGTCCTTGTTACGAATCAGGAAACAATGAAGATTATTATATCGCTTGTAACTGTTTATGAATATTATCTGCTGCCGGTTTGAGTTCCTGGAGGTTATGTTTTGTTTGTGGTTATTTTGCATTGGAGTGTCAATATTTGTCTTTGTGTGTGTTTGTGTGCCTGTCTGTCTGTCTCTCTGTCTCTCTCTGTCTGTCTCTCTCTGTGTGTGCATACAACCTGGTGCATGCTTACCTCTTCTTGTGATAACTTCTTTTCCTGCTTTCAATGCAGTGGCCTTTTACATGCATGACTGTTCTTGCCCTGCCCTGCAGTCATCCTCCATTTTTGGGGACTGAGTTTGCATGGTGGGTATGTTCCAGTTACACAATAAACCACTGAACACCAACATGAAATGCAGGATCTTAAACATACTAGGCCCAACGCTCGGCTTATATCACAGATTGACATAAGTTTACATTTAAGTTTACATTTGGGCCAACAGCAAAGTTAGAGCTGTATTATCAATGGTTTCTCCAGTCAATGGGAAACTATTTACAGCTTAGTCTTTTGTGGACTATGACTCTCAAACTAGGAGGCAAAATTGCACTGGCTCTTAGTGCTGCAGCCTTGTGGGCTAGTTGGCCTTTGGGAACCATCCCAACGCCAACTGTCCTAAAACCCTCTTGGCCGAGAGAGTGGGGATGTAACTTGGGCAAGACACTCTCCACTATAATCAAATTCTAGCCCAAATAGTCAGAACAGCAGTTGCCTCCTCTGCTGTTCTGATGGTCATAGTCGGACACGACTGACTATCATATATATATATATAAACACACGTAATCAATCTTTTGTATGCACATACACACAAAGAGGGTTCAGGCACAATTAAAAGCAGGTCTGCACATCTGTTGAACGTGGGAGATTGGAAAACTCTCCATCCTAAGCACTGAACGCAGCCGGTTCAAACCCAGGGCCCCCAGACTGAAACTCCCAACTCTTTTAACCGCTCGGCTCAAGTGCCCATTTTCTTGATACCAGATCATAACAACTGTTCACCTTAGACATTTTTTTTTTTTTTTAACTCTTAGCATACGAACAGCGAAAGAGACGACGTTAACAGCGTTTCACCCCAATTACCATCATCAAAATATTGCAAGCGGAACGCTCTTATACTGAAGCCGTGAATGTTGACAAAGAATACCACAATTATGACGACGGAAGCTAAAGGTTGGGTCATTCAGACACCCACTGGACATCTGAGGGGTCTGTGTAGAGGAGAAGAGAGGACTGGCCGTACTGAGTGAGTTAACCTGTTTGACTCACAACTCACTTCTATCTACCACTATACGAATCATGCCAAAAGCATCACTTATACATGTGTGGACTGGAAATTGTCAATGTGGACACAAGCTGACACACGAGTCACACTAACATGTAGGAACACAAAGCCCGGGAATGGCAAGAGAGGAAAGGAAGTGGATCCCTGGAGGTGAAAGAGAGATGTTTTTTGGGTTTTTTTTAAGTAGATAAAGATTTAAAATATAATTTTTTTTTAATTCTATCTTTAAGTCTGTTGTTGACGGGCGCAATAGCCGAGTGATTAAAGCGTTGGACTGTCAATCTGAACGTCCCGGGTTCGAATCACGGTGACGGCGCCTGGTGGGTAAAGGGTGGAGATTTTTACGATCTCCCAGGTCAACATATGTGCAGACCTGCTTAGTGCCTGAACCCCCTTCGTGTGTGTATACACAAGCAGAAGATCAAATAGGCACGTTAAAGATCCTGTAACCCATGTCAGCATTCAGTGTGTTATGGAAACAAGAACATACCCAGCATATGCACACCCCCGAAAGTGGAGTGTGGCTGCCTACATGGCGGGTTAAAAACGGTCAAACACGTAAAAGCTCACTCACGTTTATACAAGTGAACGTGGGAGATGCAGCCCACGAACGCAGAAGAAGAAGACAAGTCTGTTGGACGGGAGCTACAGATGGAGATAGTTATTTCATGGGGTAGGGATACAGATGGTGTGAAGAGAGGTGAGGAAGTGGGTCACTGGGTTGGGGGTCTTGTGCTGTGTGGATGGAGTAGCTGGGGAGAAAAACATAAAAGTTTGCATCTTTCCCTGTGTGTGTGTGTGTGTGTGTGTGACTGATATCATATATGTGTGTCATCCTTGTGAAACGTCCACAGATGGCAAAATTTTTATCTGGCCACCATTGATATTGAACGACCCAGGTAAAGTTAGGAAGATTAGACCACCAACACCAAGATGGCTTTATCTTTAAACAGGAATGAACAACAACAACAATGATAAATAGCTCCTTCCAAGGTCACTGGTTGCAGTCAACAAGACTTCACGCTTGGCTTCACATACTTGCACCATTACAAAGAAATATGATAACAATTATAGTTATTAACTCTCTCCATACGAACGGCGAAAGAGACGACGTTAACAGCGTTTCTCCCCAATTACCACCATCAAAATATTACAAGCGGAAGGCTCTTACACTGAAGAGGTGAATGTTGACAAAGAATACCACAATCAATTCTGACCATGGAAGCTAAAGGTTGGATCATTGAGACACCCACTGGACATCCGAGGGGTCTGTGTAGAGGAGAAGAGAGGACTGGCCATACTGAGTGAGTTAATCATATTTATATAATGCATAGTCTTGTGTGATGCAACTCTACTCTCTCTATATGTCTGCACTCCACCCACATAATCTATGTACTGAACACCACACACATTCACAGACAGTCATTCACACACACATGATATACTTCTGTTTATGTTTTATTGTGTCTTGTAAATCTTAAGGTTTTATGACAATAAAATGTTCTATTCTTTATTCTATTCTATTCACATTGCTTTAACTTAAAAAGCTGAGGAGATATGTTGGCAAAATAAACAAAAGATTGATTTTAAATTCACTCTGAGTGTTACTTACACAGACTGGATGTTTGCCTGTTCTTCATATCAGCCAACAAAATGCCTTGGAGTCACCTGAAACCTACAAGGATTACTTCTAAGTCTGCAACACTCATCAATCACATATATACTTAAAAAACAAAACAAAAAAAAGCAAACAAAAAAAAAGAAAAGAATTATTCTTTCCAACATTCAAATTTGTGATCAATTAATTACTTGTTTCATGTGCTTAGACTAAACATGATGTAAAAGTTGGTTGGGTTTTTTTGTTGTTGCTTTTGTGTGTGTGTTTTTTTGGGGGGTTGGTTTGTGTTTGTGTTTGATGAGAGTGTTTTGTTACAGTTTTTTTGTTTGTTTTTTTTTGAGTAGATGAATTCCAGTCTTTCTTATGTATATCAGTTTTCTGATTCCAGTGAAGTTTACCAGTCGTGACTGAAATCTTGTATCACAATTTTCCCATTGCCTCTCATTAATTGTAACCATGCACTGTAAAAACTACTCCCAGAAGCACAACAGAGAATGACAAGAGGAAATCATGATAAACTCAAATGTCAAAGACATAGTGTCAATAGCTTTAAACGTTCAGCAAAAAAGATGACCCTCCCACCCCCACCACCCCACCCCTCTCCACCAGACCTTGAGTGGTGGTCTGAGTGCTATAGTGGAGTGATGGCTTAGAGGTAACGCGTCCGCCTAGGAAACAAGAGAATCTGAGCGCGCTGGTTCGAATCACGGCTCAGCCGCTGATATTTTCTCCCCCTCCACTAGACCTTGAGTGATGGTCTGGACGCTAGTCATTCGGATGAGATGATAAACCGAGGTCCCGTGTGCAGCATGCACTTAGCGCACGTAAAAGAACCCACGGCAACAAAAGGGTTGTTCCAGGCAAAATTCTGTAGAAAAATCCACTTCGATAGGAAAAACAAATAAAACTGCACACAGGAAAAAATATAAAAAAATGGGTGGCGTCAGTATGTATTCCCTGAACGCCCTCTTTTCCTTTTCATATAAGGTTCCAGGCAAGGGCTCTCCAAAGCTGTGCTGGATGTAGGTTTAGGCGGAGAAGGTGTGGCAGATTGCACGGATTTATAAATATTTATAAGTCTGTTGGTCAATCCAATTATAATTATAAGTCTGTGGGTCAGTCCATGTCCATACAGCATCTTTGGGGGATCTCTTCTTCTGCAGTGTGCTGTCTTGTTCGCTCCTGTCCACAGTTTTTCATCACATTCAAGCTGGCTGGTGAATGGTTGAGGACTGAGGGTAGAAAAGCACTGACACAAGTGCTTATTTGTTATCAACAACGTTAAGTTGTTTTTGTCTTTTCATAACACAGGTTCCTTAAAATCCAGTTTGCAGACCATGCACTATATAGGCTACCATTTACAAATCAACATTCTTCCATTCAATGAGAATACAAAAAAAAAAAAAAAAAGCAATATCGATGCACAAAGTCATTACTGGCTCTGTAGCGCCTACTATTACAGAAAGTTTCCCAACAATACTTCACAAGTCAGGCCTTGTGTCGAGTGGAAGCTCCTATGCAAATTTATTGGAACCATTCACCGTTGTCTTAGAGTCAAATGGATCACAAGCCATACTAAGTTATTTACCCACTTCTTTCCTTAACTTCTTTTTTCAAAAAAGCTTTTAACGTTTTTTCTTTGTGTGTGTGTGTGTGTGTGTGTGTGTGTGTGTGTGTGTGCATTGTAGTGATAAGGGCAGTATGAGTGTTTTCAGGATGCACGCTTCAAGCACACAAACACGGAAGCCAATGTGGCTTTGGCAACGTTTGTTTCCCTTCGAACTTCCCGTAGTAAAAAGATAACATGTGACATCATATCCGCTTTATTCCATACTAGAAATAACCATGTGAGTAGCTGGGAATGTGTCTGTTTTCATGAAATGCAAACTTATTGAGTGTCTGACATTGTAAGTATAATTGTTTTATTTTTTTATTCTGTTCCAGGGCCACTGGGAAAAGTTGGGCAGAACAGGTTGACGAAGGAGACGATGGTAAGTTTTATAGTTTGTAGGTTCGTTCTGCGAAACATTCATCATAAGCATATGTTCGGTTGGAACGTTGACTTTCACTTTCAGACTAAAGTCGTCTTCTGCAGATGACAATCGTCTGTAACGTTTAGGCAATGAACAAAATGTGACCTTAGGCCTAAAATCTGGCAGTTACTGACAAAAAAAAAACAAACAACAACAACAGACGTTACAAACTAAAACCAAGGGTCACAGGACATTGGTCTTTTGGGGGTCAGATTTGCAAAGTTGTTGTGTTTGTCGTCTTTTTTTTTTCTCCTTTTTATTTTATTTTATAGTTTGTTGTTGTTGTTTGTTTGATAATTTCCTATCATGACAGGTATTGATGTTGTTAACTGAACCATGCAAGTGATAGTATGACAGTCCTATCAGTGTTATTGTTTGATGACTTGTCAATAATACAGCAACAGTCTGAATATGAATTGATACTCTGACCCATCAGTTTTGTTAATCTTACAGTATATGACTGATGATTATACTATGACACAGTAACAGATATTTGGGTTATTTTTTAACTGCAGCTTGACAAATATCATGGCAGGTATCTGTGTTTCTTTTTGATTAGAGCATGTGTTTTTTTTTTAAATGTTGGACTACAATCTGAATCAGAACTGATACACTGAACCGTCAGTTTTGATCATTAATCAGTGTATAAGTGACTAATTATTTAGTAATACTGTGACACACTGACAGGTGTTTGGGTTACTGTTTGACTGCAACGTGACTGAGACCATGACAAGATATTTGTGCTATTGTTTGAATGCAACATGTGACCAATATGACAGAAATTTGTAATATCATCGTAGTATAATGTGTGAAAGATAGCACATCATGACAGGTATCTGTGGTAATACTAATAGACTGCAACATATGACTGACTAATCAGTCTTATAAAGATAGGTATTTGTTTTATTGTTTGACTTCATTCTGTGACTGATGTCATGTCTGGTACATAAATTTGTGTTATTCAACGTGTTGTTGAACAGCAACATATTACTACCATAATAATCATGTGAGATATTTGTGGTAATTTTCTTGTGTAACGTGTGACAAATAATCATGACAGGCATCCTGCCGCCAAACACAGAGGAGTTTGATGAAAAGAAGGGGATGAAAAAGATCACAGAATACAAGTACAATGAAGATGGAAAGATTGTCAAGGTGAGCGTCTGTGAACGTTTTGAACAGGTTACTGATTGTTGCCTTTTCTTTCAGCCCCATGCATCCCAGCCTTAGAGGAGTGTTGCTTTTACAGTGTTTCAAATCCAGATTGTTTCATGGTTCTAGCCACACCATGGTCATGTTCTTTACTTGTCTTATTGTCCGTGGATCAGAGAAAGATGTCAGTGTCATGATTAAAAGTATGTTTTTGTGTACTCTTATTCTGTTGTTACCTAACTTACCATCTCATTTTGTGTACGAGAGTGTGTGTGAATTTGTGTGTTTGTGTGTGTGTTTGTGTGAAAGAGTGATTTCATTGGTTGTTAAGTTCTTCTTGCTATTGTTTTTTTTTTGTTTTTTTGTGTGTGTTTTGTGTGTGTGTGTGTGTGTGTGTGTGTATGGATTTGTGCACTGAAACTTGAATTGATCAGTTTTGTACCAGGGAAAAATGTCTAGAAACAGATCATGGAGTGTTCTCTGAAGTCCTTTTGAGTGTTTTAGTTGTCGTTGTGACTGTCATTTAATCCTCAACAGTTCTAGTCAGTTTGGTTTCACATTTGAATAAACTGAGCACATCACAGACATTTGTGTTTATCATCAAACAAAATGATTGTGACAGGTTCTGGTTTGGAAAATGCATGTCAAGGCTGCCCAATAGAAGAGTGAAAATAGAAAACTCTTACTTGCATTAAAGCTGCAGTCTTCTACTCCATGTCATAATACCTCTTCTCAAATTAGAGATGAATGAATCAAGCACTTTTGATTTGCAGACAGTCAAGACGTATCAGACAAAGACTCTGAAAGTGTCCAAATCCATAGCCCAGAGAAAGGTGAGTTCACAGAAAGCAGCTGTGGTGTTTCATGGTAAGGATGAGAAGCCTTTGGCTTGTGTGTAAAGTATTACAACAATGTTAGATGTATTGCAAAATTGCATTTTGTTGTATTGTATTTTAACATTTGGTTGATACTAATGATAGCGAGTTTGTTTATGGGCTCTTGTGTGTAAGTTGTAACATTGTGTGTGTTTACAATATCATGTCATTGCCAACATTGCATGCTTCCATGTCACTTTTCATTTCTCTTTTCCTGTCGATTTCCAGGTAGCCCTGTATAACAACCACAGCAGAAAGATGTTGATGAATGAATGTAAGATTTGTGGAATGGATGGGTGAGAGATGTGGAATTAAAAAATTGTAAAAAAACAACCACCCCCAAAACCACCAAATAAAAAAACAAAAACAAAAAAAAAAACATTGTGTGTGTTTGTGTATGTGTGTGTGCATGTTTCCCAGTGTCTCTCATATTTCCTCCGTTACCAGACAAGTTTAAAATCACACACCAACACTAGTTTTGCACACATTTCCAGGCATTGCCAAACTTGATTTCTACATATCGTATCTTGAACACAACATTTAATTCAGAAAATGTATACTTTTGGTAGGTTTTGTGATGCTTGGTGTGGGTTTTTTTATCTTAACTTATCCCATCCCACTCAAACCATTCCCTTAAAAATACTAAATATATGAGGACTACTCATAAACCCTCCACATATATTACAAATGATACATATGCAACGTTCATGCAAATAGAATTAATTCAGCTTCCTGGGTCTGTCAGACATGAAACAAAGTATAATAGAGTATAAGTATGCTAAGTTTTTGTATAAAATTATGACATGCACATGTTTGTTTTGCAGACTTGGAAAAAGTTTGGTGCTGCAGAGCGAGACCCTCCCGGTCCCAACCCAGCCAACACAGTTATTTCTGAAGAGATCTTTATGCAGTTTGTCAGTAGTAATGAGGTAAATGTATTCTTGTCTTAGGAGAG
>JAAQRG010001981.1:0-10613 GCA_011634625.1 Babylonia areolata | reverse complement strand
TTTTTTTTTTTGCTGTCATGTGTTTAAATAAAGATCTTTAGCTCTGTGTGTGTGTAGGTGGGTTGGTTGGTAGGTGGGTGGTGGTGGTGGTGGTGGTTGTGTGTGTGTGTGTGTGTGTGTGTTGTTATGTCTTGTTTGAATGGTATGTGTATGTCAGTTTCATATAACAGGCTTCTTCACTGTCGCACACCCACACACCCACATGCATGCATGCACACATGTGCACACGCACTAGCACACACACACACACACACACACACAAGCACCCCTCTTCCCCCACTCCCCCTTACTCCCCCCGTCCCCCGCCCCTCCCACACACACACTCACCCCCATCCCCAACACCCCACACAAACTGAATCCACCATCACAGCAAACCGGCCACCGACCTGACCACCACCACCACCCTAAAAACTGTAACCATGACGATTCCTGCGACAGTGATGGGTCAGGTGATGAAGAACGGCCTTGACCTCGTTGGGACGGGTCGCAGCGTTAAGCTGGACAAGGAGTTCCAGTCGGCCATGGATCGCATGGTAAAGATGGCGGAGTCTCCATCCAGCGGGCTGGCCCCCAGTGAGAAGAAACACACCTCTGCTTTGAAGCTTTTCTCTGAAGGGTGAGTCCTTGGGGTGTGTGTGTGTGTGTGTAGAGGGGGGAGTGGAGTGGGGGGTTGTGTGTGTGTGTGTGTGTGTAGAGGGGGGAGTGGAGTGGGGGGTTGTGTGTGTGTGTGTGTGTGTAGAGGGGGGAGTGGAGTGGGGGTTGTGTGTGTGTGTGTGTGTGTGAAGAGGGGAGGGTAGTGGGGGTTTGTGTGTGTGTGTAGAGGGGAGGGGAGTGGGGGGTTGTGTGTGTGTGTGTGTGTTGTGTGTGTGTAGAGGGGGGAGGGTAGTGGGGGGTTGTGTGTGTATGTGTGTGTGTGTGTAGAGGGGCGGAGGGGGGGTTGTGTGTGTGTGTGTGTAGAGGGGGGAGGGGAGTGTGTGTGTGTGTGTGTAGAGGGGGGAGGGGGAGTGGGGGGTTGTGTGTGTTGTGTGTGTGTGTCTCTTTTGTGTGTTGTGTGTGTATGTATGTGTGTGTGTGTGTGTGTGTCTGAGTGAGTGTGTGTGTGTGTGAGTGTGTCTTTTGTGTGTTGTGTGTGTATCTGTCTGTGTGTGTGTGTGTGTGTGTGTGTCTCTTTGTGTATTGTGTGTGTGTGTGTGTGTGTGTGTGTCTTTTGTGTGTTGTGTGTGTATCTCTGTGTATGTATGTATGTGTGTGTGCGTGTGTGTGTGTGTGTGTGTCTCTTTTGTGTGTTGTGTGTGTATCTGTATGTGTGTGTGTGTGTGTATGTGTGTGTGTGTGTGTGTTTACATGTGTGTGTGTGTGTGTGTGTGTGATGTTCATGATACAAGGATGGTGATTGTTTTTTCATGGTTGATTCTTTTTCTTGATGATTGTTGTTTCTGTTTTGTAACATGTAATTTGTGGAGTGCCGTTAATGTTTGGGTGTTATTTGAATCTTCTTGGTTATCGTTGTTTCTTCCTCATGCTATGTAATTTGTGAAGTGCCGTGAGCCTTTCTGTGAGGGAACAGGGCTATCAAAGACTGCTTAATTATTTTCATTAGTATCATTAGCAATTAGTAATAGTAGTAGTAGTAATAGTAGACGTAGTAGTAAATGTTTTGTATGTTGAGGAGCAGAGCCTTAGAGGTGATGAACGACGACATACAATTGGTGTGTGTAGTGCTGGCCTGGTGGTAACACGTCCACGCACTGGTTCAAATCCCACACTCGCCAGTATATTCACACCCTGAGTGGTGGTCTGGAAGGCAGTTATTCACATGAGGCGATAAACTGAGGTCTTGTGTCAGTATGCACTTAGCACATGTAAAAGAACCCATGGCGGCAAAAAGGATGTCCTTGGCAAATTCCATAGAAAAACCCACTTTGATAGTTTGCTTGTCTCTGCTATTCTGCTGTCCACTCCGCAGGACCTACATATCTTTCTGACCTGATCAGCGCTTTCACTCCCTCAAGAAATCTCTGCTCTTCCTCTGACTGTTCCCTTTTGAAACTTCCTCGTGTCAACTCAAGAACGTATGGTGAACTTTCTTTTCCTCTTTGCTGCTCCCCATATCTGGAACAACCTTCCTCATCATATCCGCGCATCTGATTCTATCTCTGCTTTTCGCTCATCACTAGAAACTCATCTTTTTTAAAAACCTATCTATATGCATTCTCAGCATCGTTGTCCTCCAACACCACCCATGTCAGCTCACTTTGGACGCATGAAGAGTGGGAGGGGGAGGGGGTGGGGGGTGAGAAAGAGTGGTTGTGAATGATTTGTAATATTTTTCTTTCATGTAGAGCACCCTGAGCTCTTAGAGAGAAAGGGCGCTGTATAAATGTACATTATTATTATTATTATTATTAAAGCAAATACGCTTGCAGGCAGAAAAAAAATTGCACGTTCACTATAGGTGAAACGATGTGCCCTTTGAAGAGCAGCCCAAGTTTAGCACAGAGAAATCTGTTGTTAGAAAAAGAGCAATGCAGGACATTACAGGACAGTATCATGCAATACAACACAACACAAAACAACACAACACAATTAATTATAGGGTAATGGCTTCTATTCAGCCACCTGGGGAAGGGAAATTACTCCAGACCATCATGGACAGCATTGTATGGGAGTGGTTGCTTCCCTTCGGCCAGAACACAATGTTCTATGGGTGATCCTAGTGGCAATAAGTTTGCATTGCACGCACATGCACACACACACACACACACAAACACACACACAGACACACCTGTGTAACGATATACCTGTGTCAACAGCCACTTAATGAAGGCAGCACAGGTGTGGGAGGGCATACTGGTGGACCACCCCCTGGACACACTGGCCCTGAAGTTTGCCCACGACTCGTACTTCTACCTGGGACAGGCGTCGCAGATCAGGGACAGCATTGCTCGTGTGCTTCCCCACTACACCACAACCAACCCTTACTATGGGTAAGTCAGGGTAAGGGTAAAGGGTAAAGATCCTTCCCCACTACACTACTGCCAACCCTTACTATGGGTAAGTCAGGGTAAGGGTAAAGATCCCCACTACACCACTGCCAGCCCTTACTATGGGTAAGTCAGGGTAAGGGTAAAGGGTAAAGATCCTTCCCCACTACACCACTGCCAACCCTTACTATGGGTAAGTCAGGGTAAGGGTAAAGGGTAAAGATCCTTCCCCACTACACCACTGCCAACACTTACTATGGGTAAGTCAGGGTAAGGGTAAAGGGTAAAGATCCCCACTACACCACTGCCAACCTTTACTATGGGTAAGTCAGGGTAAGGGTAAAGATCCTTCCCCACTACACCACTGCCAGCCCTTACTATGGGTAAGTCAGGGTAAAGGGTAAAGATCCCCACTACACCACTGCCAGCCCTTACTATGGGTAAGTCAGGGTAAAGGGTAAAGATCCTTCCCCACTACACCACTGCCAACCTTTACTATGGGTAAGTCAGGGTAAGGGTAAAGGGTAAAGATCCTTCCCCACTACACCACTGCCAACACTTACTATTGGTAAGTCAGGGTAAAGGTTAAAGGGTAAAGGTTAAAGGTCTCAGCTCACAAAGCTGTAGTCCATCCCTGTAGACTCCCATAATCCTTACTATGGGTAAACTAGGGTAAGGTTAAATATCTGGTTAAGTTGAAGGGTCCCATAGCTCACAGCACCTCACCAACTCTCTCTCTCTCTCTCTCTAAGATAAGATAAGATAAGAATAACTTTATTATCTCCAACTGGAGAAATTTGGTCAGGTGCATTATCACAGCATAGACAAGTAAACAACATGGGGACCATAACTGTAAAAGTCAACAACAGCTTTTACGAATATTACGAAGATACAAATGTAAAAAAATATCACATACATCGTTTCATACATACATCCACACACTGCAGGTAATAACTAGTATTCTTAATGTAAAAACAGAAAGAATTAAGAAACATTATTTGAATATAATTATAAACATAGCCTACTATACTGCACATTGATTATAATAGGCAGATAAGATAAGAATAAAGATGAATTGCGGAAAACCACAACCAGATAATCAGCACACACCCGAACCCCCCACCCCCCACCCCCCGCGCCACCCCTCCCCACCCCACACACACAGGATTACTTGATTAAACAAGAGTAATAAACATATGTTCTCAAATAAAAGCATTTCACATATTCGCTTTTAGAAACATTGCAATTAATTATTACATCGTAATTATTAAACAGAAATATATTTAGAATATGGACATTAGCATTAAACATATTCCATTGTACATTCATCCTGCATATTGCACATTATTCCTCCTCCTTCCTCACACACACACACACACACACACACACACACACACACACACACACACACACACACTGTTGGTGACACCTGATAATATTACCTGTGACAGGTACATACTGGGCATGTACTCCTTTGGACTGGAGGAAACCAACCTGTATGATGCTGCAGAGAAGACAGCCAAAAAGGTAACGCAAACTGTCAGTTTCTTGAAAATCTATTTTCCTAATAACTTTTTAAAAATTCCAACCCCTCCTTTTGGTGTCCAACACTGTACCACGTCCAAGTCAAATACGTCAGTTTGACATGCTATGCATTCATCACCAAACAGGGAGTATAATTCAAACTCCTCTTTGTGTTATAAATTTTAGTCATTGTACCAGTAAGTAAAATGTTTGTGTTTGTATTGCACATTCTTACACATTCTGATAAAATGGACAAACACAGATTTTTCTTTTAATATTGGATGTATATGTGAATAAAATAAAGCAAGACGTATGTAAATACAGTCACACATCACTTATAATCACACACCTGCACACACACACACAGTATAGAACTTAGAAAAGTTAGTGTTAATGTTGGTCTGTGTGTTTGTTCCCCAGTGTGAGAACAGTTAATGTTAATGTTGGTCTTTGTGTTTAATTCCCAGTGTGTGAACAGTTAGTGTTAATGTTGGTCTGTGTGTTTGTTCCCCAGAGTGTGAACAGTTAGTGTTAATGTTGGTCTGTGTGTTTGTTCCCCAGTGTGAGAACAGTTAGTGTTAATGTTGGTCTGTGTGTTTGTTCCCCAGTGTGTGAACAGTTAGTGTTAATGTTGGTCTGTGTGTTTGTTCCCCAGTGTGTGAACAGTTAGTGTTAATGTTGGTCTGTGTGTTTGTTCCCCAGGGTGTGAACAGTTAGTGTTAATGTTGGTCTGTGTGTTTGTTCCCCAGTGTGTGAACAGTTAGTGTTAATGTTGGTCTGTGTATTTGTTCCCCAGTGTGTGAACAGTTAGTGTTAATGTTGGTCTGTGTGTTTGTTCCCCAGGGTGTGAACAGTTAGTGTTAATGTTGGTCTGTGTGTTTGTTCCCCAGTGTGTGAACAGTTAGTGTTAATGTTGGTCTGTGTGTTTAATTCCCAAGGTGTGAACAGTTAGTGTTAATGTTGGTCTGTGTGTTTAATTCCCCAGTGTGTGAACAGTTAGTGCTGTTGATCTATGTCACCTGTGTATATAGAGTGGAGTGATGGCTTAGAGGTAACGCGCCCGCCTAGGAAGTGAGAGAATCTGAGCGTGCTGGTTCGAATCACGGTTCAGCCGCTGATATTTTCTCCCACTCCATTAGACCTTGAGTGGTGGTCTGCACGCTAGTCATTCGGATGAGACGATAAATCGAGGTCGCGTGTGCAGCATGCACTTAGCGCACGTAAAAGAACCCACGGCAACAAATGGGTTGTTCCTGGCAAAATTCGAATCGAAAGGAAAAATAAATAAAACTGCACGCAGGAAAAAATACAAGAAAGAATGGGTGGCGCTGTAGTATAGCGACGCGCTGTCCCTGGAGAGAGAGCAGCCCGAATTTCACACAGAGAAATCTGTTGTGATAAAAAGAAATACAAATACAAATATATATGTTCTCAGGGTCTGGAGATCAACGCCAGTGACGCCTGGTCCACACACACCTTGTGTCATGTGATGGAGATGACAGGCAGACAAGACGATGGTATCAAGTTTATGACCAACACTGTCACTGATTGGGAGGTGTGTGGGCGTGTGTGTATGTGTTTGGGTGTGTTTCTGTGTGTGTGTGTGTGTGTGTGTGTGTTTCTGTGTGTGTGTGTGTGTGTGTGTGTGTGTGTGTCATGTGATTGAGATGACAGGCGGACAGGACGATGGTATCAAGTTTATGACCAACACTGTCACTGATTGGGAGGTGTGTGTGTGGGTGTGTGTTTGTGTGTGTGTGTGTGTTTCTGTGTGTCTGTGTCTGTGTTTGGGTGTGTGTCTGTGTGTGGGTGTCTTTGTGTGTGTTTGTGTATGTCTGTGTGTGTCAGAGTCTGTACGTGTGTGTGTGTGTGTGTGTGTGTCTGTGTCATGTGATGGAGATGACAGGCAGACAGGACGATGGTATCAAGTTTATGACCAACACTGTCACTGTTTGGGAGGTGTGTGTGAGTGTGTGTGTTTGGGTGTGTGTGTGTGTGTGTGTGTGTCAGAGTCTGTATGTGTGTGTGTGTGTGTCTGTGTCTTGTGATGGAGATGACAGGCAGACAGGACGGTGGTATAAAATTTCTGACCAACACTGTCACCAATGGGGATGGGTGTGTGTGTGTGTACAAGGTGTTCTCATGAGAGACTGTGTGTGGGAATGTGTCAGTGAGTATGAGCAGTCTGCGTGTATGTGTATTGCATGTGTATTGTGTAATGTATGTCCTGGAAAGTGTAGCTACCACCAGTGTAGTCAGTGCCAGTATAAACAGTCAAGCACATAAAATATTAATGTGTGTGTGTGTGTCTGTGTGTGTGCGTGTCTGTGTGTGTGTGCGTGTGTGACTGAAACCTAACTGAATGACACCAGAAATGACTGCAGTGATTAGCTCCCATTGATAGCTGTCAGTTGTCTCTACCCAGGGAGCACTTAGACCTTGACTGAGCCTAGGCCAAGGCTCTATATAAGTATCCGTATCATTGTATGGCATCATGTTATTTGGGGTGTGATCAGTATTCATTTTGTATGGTATGATGTTATTGGAGGTGTAATCAGTATTCATATTGTATGGTATGTTATTGGAGGTGTAATCAGTATTCATATTGTATGGTGTCATGTTATCAGAGGTGTAATCAGTATTCATATTGTATGGTATCATGTTATTGGGGGTGTAATCAGTATTCATATTGTATGGTATCATGTTATTGGGGGTGTAATCAGTATTCATATTGTATGGTATCATGTTATTGGGGGTGTAATCAGTATTCATATTGTATGGTATCATGTTATTGGGGGTGTAATCAGTATTCATATTGTATGGTATCATGTTATTGGGGGTGTAATCAGTATTCATATTGTATGGTATCATGTTATTGGGGGTGTAATCAGTATTCATATTGTATGGTATCATGTTATTGGGGGTGTAATCAGTATTCATATTGTATGGTATCATGTTATTGGGGGTGTAATCAGTATTCATATTGTATGGTATCATGTTATTGGGGGTGTAATCAGTATTCATATTGTATGGTATCATGTTATTGGGGGTGTAATCAGTATTCATATTGTATGGTATCATGTTATTGGAGGTGTAATCAGTATTCATATTGTATGGTATCATGTTATCAGAGGTGTAATCAGTATTCATATTGTATGGTATCATGTTATTGGAGGTGTAATCAGTATTCATATTGTATGGTATCATGTTATAAGAGGTGTAATCAGTATTCATATTGTATGGTATCATGTTATTGGAGGTGTAATCAGTATTCATATTGTATGGTATGTTATAAGAGGTGTAATCAGTATTCATATTGTATGGTATCATGTTATTGGGGGTGTAATCAGTATTCATATTGTATGGTATCATGTTATTGGAGGTGTAATCAGTATTCATATTGTATGGCATCATGTTATAAGAGGTGTAATCAGTATTCATATTGTATGGCATCATGTTATAAGAGGTGTAATCAGTATTCATATTGTATGGCATAATGTTATAAGAGGTGTAATCAGTATTCATATTGTATGGCATCATGTTATAAGAGGTGTAATCAGTATTCATATTGTATGGCATCATGTTATTGGAGGTGTAATCAGTATTCATATTGTATGGCATCATGTTATTGGAGGTGTAATCAGTATTCATATTGTATGGCATCATGTTATTGGAGGTGTAATCAGTATTCATATTGTATGGCATCATGTTATAAGAGGTGTAATCAGTATTCATATTGTATGGTATCATGTTATTGGAGGTGTAATCAGTATTCATATTGTATGGTGTCATGTTATTGGGGGTGTAATCAGTATTCATATTGTATGGTATCATGTTATAAGAGGTGTAATCAGTATTCATATTGTATGGTGTCATGTTATTGGAGGTGTGATCAGTATTCATATTGTATGGTATCATGTTATTGGGGGTGTAATCAGTATTCATATTGTATGGTATCATGTTATTGGAGGTGTAATCAGTATTCATATTGTATGGTATCATGTTATTGGGGGTGTAATCAGTATTCATATTGTATGGTATCATGTTATTGGAGGTGTGATCAGTATTCATATTGTATGGTATCATGTTATTGGAGGTGTGATCAGTATTCATATTGTATGGCATCATGTTATTTGGGGTGTAATCAGTATTCATATTGTATGGTATCATGTTATTAGAGGTGTGATCAGTATTCATATTGTATGGTATCATGTTATTGGAGGTGTGATCAGTATTCATATTGTATGGTATCATGTTATTGGAGGTGTGATCAGTATTCATATTGTATGGTGTCATGTTATCAGAGGTGTAATCAGTATTCATATTGTATGGTATCATGTCATAAGAGTTGTAATCAGTATTCATATTGTATGGCATCATGTTATTAGAGGTGTGATCAGTATTCATATTGTATGGTATCATGTTATTTAGGGTGTGATCAGTATTCATATTGTATGGTATCATGTTATTGGGGGTGTGATCAGTATTCATATTGTATGGTATCATGTTATCAGAGGTGTAATCAGTATTCATATTGTATGGTATCATGTTATTGGGGGTGTAATCAGTATTCATATTGTATGGTATCATGTTATTGGGGGTGTAATCAGTATTCATATTGTATGGTATCATGTTATTGGAGGTGTAATCAGTATTCATATTGTATGGTATCATGTTATTGGGGGTGTAATCAGTATTCATATTGTATGGTATCATGTTATTGGAGGTGTGATCAGTATTCATATTGTATGGTATCATGTTATTGGAGGTGTGATCAGTATTCATATTGTATGGTGTCATGTTATCAGAGGTGTAATCAGTATTCATATTGTATGGTATCATGTCATAAGAGTTGTAATCAGTATTCATATTGTATGGCATCATGTTATTAGAGGTGTGATCAGTATTCATATTGTATGGTATCATGTTATTTAGGGTGTGATCAGTATTCATATTGTATGGTATCATGTTATTGGGGGTGTGATCAGTATTCATATTGTATGGTATCATGTTATCAGAGGTGTAATCAGTATTCATATTGTATGGTATCATGTTATTGGGGGTGTAATCAGTATTCATATTGTATGGTATCATGTTATTGGGGGTGTGATCAGTATTCATATTGTATGGTATCATGTTATTGGAGGTGTGATCAGTATTCATATTGTATGGTATGTTATCAGAGGTGTAATCAGTATTCATATTGTATGGTATCATGTTATTGGAGGTGTAATCAGTATTCATATTGTATGGTATGTTATCAGAGGTGTAATCAGTATTCATATTGTATGGTATCATGTTATAAGAGGTGTAATCAGTATTCATATTGTATGGTATCATGTTATTGGGGGTGTGATCAGTATTCATATTGTATGGTATCATGTTATTGGAGGTGTGATCAGTATTCATATTGTATGGTATGTTATCAGAGGTGTAATCAGTATTCATATTGTATGGTATCATGTTATTGGAGGTGTAATCAGTATTCATATTGTATGGTATGTTATCAGAGGTGTAATCAGTATTCATATTGTATGGTATCATGTTATAAGAGGTGTAATCAGTATTCATATTGTATGGTATCATGTTATTGGGGGTGTGATCAGTATTCATATTGTATGGTATCATGTTATTGGAGGTGTGATCAGTATTCATATTGTATGGCATCATGTTATTTGGGGTGTGATCAGTATTCATATTGTATGGTATCATGTTATTGGAGGTGTGATCAGTATTCATATTGTATGGTATGTTATCAGAGGTGTAATCAGTATTCATATTGTATGGTATCATGTTATTGGAGGTGTAATCAGTATTCATATTGTATGGTATGTTATCAGAGGTGTAATCAGTATTCATATTGTATGGTATCATGTTATAAGAGGTGTAATCAGTATTCATATTGTATGGTATCATGTTATTGGGGGTGTGATCAGTATTCATATTGTATGGTATCATGTTATTGGAGGTGTGATCAGTATTCATATTGTATGGCATCATGTTATTTGGGGTGTGATCAGTATTCATATTGTATGGTATCATGTTATTGGAGGTGTGATCAGTATTCATATTGTATGGTATGTTATCAGAGGTGTAATCAGTATT
>JAAQRG010001974.1:7500-10642 GCA_011634625.1 Babylonia areolata | reverse complement strand
TTACGTTTTCAAACACTAACAGCAAATAACACTAAGAATGTTACTTTTCGTACTTGTTGGCAAGATACACCCCTCTCAAAGGAGAATTAATTTGTATGTAACAGGACATTAACAGTCACTCCTAACGTTATTTTGCAAAGGAATAAAACACATTCCATGTAGTCTATTCTTGTCCCACTACATTGCCTCTATCAGGCGCCCAAACAGTTTATGTCTACACTGGTCTCGGCAAACATAGCGATACTTCTGGTGGACGCTAATTCTCCTTGTTTTTTCTTCTGAACAGCAGCCAAGAACGACTGTTGAAAGATAAGGGCGAGGTTTTATCCGAGGTCTGACCCAGCCTTATCTGAGAACGTCTGGATTGACGTTCCGAACAAGTTGTATCTACAGTATGGCCCTCTGTAAATCGGATGCTTGTGATAGTGCCACTGCCAGCGTTTCCTGAGCCACCGAGACTAGTGATGAAAGATAAATGGCAAGGTTGCGTCCTGCCCGACCTTGTGTTGATACCAGGGACAATAGGCGACAGACAGACAGACAGGCAGTTGAGGGAGGATTGTCGCAAAGAGTGTACATAGACAGGAAGGAGGAACCACAGAGGCTAATGTACAAACGTACCGACAGACCGGTTTGGCGAGGAGGGAGGGTAGGGACAGAGGGTGGGGGTGGTCACCAAAACCTAATTATGAAAGATGACTGATGGTGGTATTCGGTTCTCGACGTTGTCCAAATGTTAGGAGTCCAGTTATTTAGAAAGAAGATTATTGATAGTGGTGTTCGTTTCCTGACGTGATGTTAGGACCTATGTCGTTAGTCGGAGAGAAAGCCAGGGTTGGATACTGGGTGGGGAACAAGCTCACATCACTCTGTAAACCAAAACTGTGGATTCGTTTTCCCCTCTATCACAGGGAGACCTGGACAGTGTCTAGCTCAGTGCAGTTTCCCTGTTCCATTGTGGTTCACATCTGACACGAATCCTGGTCTGTTTATAGTGGAGCTCTCGTGAAGAGGAGTGGCTCGCTCAGTTCTTTGAGACTGTTTACTCTCAGGTTTTTTTCCTCCGTTCTTGAACGACAGGATTCAGTGCTGTGTGTTATCAAACGTGAGCGCAAATGGTGAATATCTTTGTGAGGCATTTGTTCTGGAATATCGTCCATTTGGTATTGCTGGGATGTGTGAATGATCTATCTATCTATCCCTATAAAGAGAGAGAGAGAGAGAGAGAGAGAGAGAGAGAGAGAGTCGAATGTTCGTGTGTTGGTTGAGGGTAGAAAGATAAGCTTCAAGTTTGTTGGGGTTTTTTTTTCATCGTTTTATCACAAAAAAGAATAAAGAAGAAAAAAAGAAAAAAAAGCGTGGGAAAAGAGAGATTCCCAGCTTCCATTTTAATGTATGTCTGCGTTAAAACGCAAAGAATTACGTGATTGTAAGCCTTGGATCCTTTCATCGTTTCATCCTCTTTTGCGTGGAGTCAGTCCTAGAATGCCAGAATGTCAGCGTGGCGATTTAATAATTTATGGATTTAGCCAGTACACTTTTTTTTTTTTTACCAACTAAATCCTTGACGCCGTCGTTTTGGGCTCTCCTAAGGCAGTACATGGTTTAAAGAAAATCTTTATGTATTCTGTCTCTCTCTTTCTATGTATGTATGTATGTATGTATATTTTGAGAGAGAGAGAGAGAGAGAGAGAGAGAGAGAGTCATTTTATTGACCATGATACGTCTACCTCGGGACTTGACGAGCCGTGTTACAGGCAGGAATTCTGAGGTGTTTTTCGAGTGGAGAGGTGGGCTGCTTGGATTCGAGTGTCCCCAGCGATGGGCACTTGTGAAGTTGGAACTGTTTGGAATCCACAAGTGTTTCCCACGATGGGCACTCGAGAAGTTGGAACTGTTTGGAATCCACGAGTGTTTCCCACTTATGGCAAAGGGGGCCCGGTAATGAACGTAACAGTGGGATCTGAAGGAGATTAGTAGCTCTTGCTGTTGACAGGCTGAGGAGATTCAGCGCCAGACTAATATATAACAAGCTGGCCGGCAGTGGACAATGCCCTTTGCGCGCAGGAAGGGAATATGTCGGTGGAGGAGGGGGGGAAAAAGAGGCGATGAAAGGAAGAGAAATTGTGTGGTAGTTTGTTTCGTTGTTGTTATTCTTCTCTTTCTGTCTTTTTTGTGTGTGTGGTGGTGGTTGTGGGGGTGTGTATGGGGGTGAGCGTGGGCGTGTAGTTGGAAAGGGATTATCATTAGAAGCACTGTTTGTTTTGTTAGTTTGTTCTTGTTAAACATTGAGACAAACTCGATCTAGAGCGAAGGTCATTTAGCCCCTCACTTCACATACTTCACCCATCCCTGTCTGTCTCATTGCCCCCACCCCCTTTCTTTCTTTTCTTTTTTTCCCTCTCTCTCTCATTTATCCACACTCCTTCACTCTCCACTCTCTCTTTCTGTCCCTCTCTCTCGTCCCGTTTCCTCCTCAATCTCCCTCCTTTCATCTCCCTTTCCCACTCACACACACTGTCTCTCTCTCTCTCTGTTTCCCTCTCATCTCTTTCTTTCTCTTTCAAAGTAACATGCATGCATGTACATAATTTACTTCGTTCATCGTTTTTTGACTAAATTTGAAAATTATCGAAGTAATGTAATGCTTTTGTGTTGTGTGTTTGCTTTTCACTTTTCCAAAGGGCAGGACGAAAACCAGGGAATTTTTGCTGATGCCCCCCCCCCCTCAATATTAAAAAAAAGAAAGAAAAAAAAGTTCGTTCATTCGTTCAATCCCTCGGTCAAAGCAAAGTACGCACTGACCATTGCAAGAGGTGTCTTCATCATCTGTTGGCAGAGCAGACGGTGTTCAGGGACCTCTTCACATAGCTTTCCTTTTTGACCATTAGACTTTTTGGGGCTGAGTTAAAAGAAACCCCGTTTCCAAAGAGGAACCAGATGGCGTGTAAGTGGTGTAAGAGGGAGGGAGAAAGGGAGGGAGAGAGAGAGAGAGAGAGAGAGAGAGAGAGAGAGAGAGAGAGAGAATCAAAAGAATTCGATTGTAGGTTGATGAGTAAGGAGAGAGAGAGAGAGAGAGAGAGAGAGAGTGTCAAAGTAATTTGAAACTAATTGTAGGTCGGTCGATGAAAAGAGAGACAGA
>JAAQRG010001974.1:0-5000 GCA_011634625.1 Babylonia areolata | reverse complement strand
TTCTTTCATTCTTTCATTTGTTTTCCCGTATCTTCGCAGCATAAGGTGAGACTTTTTTCCTTTCTCTCTTTTTCCTCTTTCTGTGCATCCTTCCTTTCCCCCCTCCCCCATCCTTCTCATCATTTTTTGTCGTCGGTAACGTGAAGCACTTACCTTCGACTCTCACAGCTGATGGAATCCCAAGTGTCTTCTGTTTTTGCTTGGATTTTTAATTTTTCAGCATTTGCTACGGATTCAAAACTGCCATTTTCTGATCAAAATATTTCACAATGAAATTCATTCGCAGCGAAGTGAAGACTACGAATACAACACATCACAAATGCTAGTGCGATAGTACATGCATATTTTTCCCCTATCTCCTTCATATGTTGTTGTCCTTTCCTTAGACTGAAAATTTTAATCGAAGTATATCGCTCTAAAATATATTCACATCACCAGCGAAAGGAGGACAAGGAATAAAGATGCGCTGTGATGGCTTCTCCAGTTACGCACGAGGGGAAATTCATATCGTCACAGTAGAGTTCACATCACAGTGAAGCTGGCACAATAGAATGCACACAATAATAGCCTGCACTATCCTCATCCTTTCACTTTCAACACCTTCCACTTTTCAACAATACAAAGGAATGTACGCTTCCTGTTGAGTACGCATCCTGTTGTCATTCTGAACGTAGCCGCCAATGACAAGGCACTTGTGTGTTTGTGTGTTCGTGCCTTTGTATGTGTGTGTGTGTGAGAGAGAGAGAGAGAGAGGGATAGTGCCTGTGTGTGTTTGTGCGTGTGTGGTTCTGGAAGGCTGCAAGGGTATCCAGCAGCCAGCGTCAACAGCCACGCTGAGATCTCTCTCCTCCCTGCGTGTGTGGTGTGGATGGAGAAACTAGTTTGCCTGCAGCAGTATAGTTTCTCAAAAGGTAACCGTTTGTCTGCTCCAAGCGGATCCCCCCCCTCCGCGCGCGCGCGCACACACACGCACACACACACACGCACGCACACACACGCACGCGCGCACACGCATATTTCCGCGTTTGTCGAGAGATCAAGACCGTAGTGTTTGTGTGTGTCACTGACCTGTAATCTTGTAAATATACAAGTGTATGTGTGTGTGTGTATGTGTGTGTGTGTGTGTGTGTGTGTGCGTACGTGCGTGCGTGCGTGTGTGCATGCGTGTGCGTTTGTAAGCGTGCATGTGAGCGCGCGCGCATGTGTGTGTATATCTATGTGCACGTACAGTGCACCTAAATATATGTTTGCCTGTGTTTGTATCATTTGTGTTTATGTGAATGCCTGTGTGTGTGTGTGTGTGTGTGTGTGTGTGCGCGCGCGCGTGTGTGTGTGTGTGTGTGTGCATATGCAAACATGCATGTATGTATGTACGTTTTGCATATGTGTTTGTTGTGCGTATATGTGTGCGAGTGTTATGTGTGTATGTACTTATTCATGCACGTGTAATCAATCATACATGTATGTGCAAGCACGGACATCGATGCACGGATGGACACACCAACAAAGCCTCATGAAACGCTGGAAGTGGGCATTTTCCCTTCACTCAAAAAACTGACGTGATTATAACCGTTCTTCCTCATGTTGTAATGCAGAAAGAAAAACAAATCTGCCAGATAAATGTGTAATCTCACAGCAACGGACAACATGAAAGCCATGGCGCAGCAAACCTCCGGGAAGTGAGCATTAATGGCAACATAGTGTTTCCATGAAAAGCCTGGCGGTCTGCGTTTTACTGCCTCGGGCTTTCCTGCAAATTGGAAGCTGTAATGTAAGGTATATTGTGCTATCGGCATCTGGTCGTCTTCCTAATGCGAGCCATGGATCTGTTAGTTTGCGAATTTTATTTTCTGCATGTGTGTGCCGAGCTACTGCCTGGACGCATGTTTATTTGTGTCTTGTGAATTGTTTCATGATTATTATTTGCATCATTGGTGAAATGTACTTTGGAGATTTAGAAGCGCAGTCTCTATGTTGTGTTAATTTCTGTTTGCCCCTGATTGTCTGTTTTTCTGTTTCTTCCCATCACACACAGGTGCGTACTGACGCACGAACACACACACACACACACACACACACACACACACACACACACACACACACACACACACACACACACACACACACACACACACACACACTCTCTCTCTCTCTCTCTCTCTCTCTCTCTCACACACACACACACACATCAAGCGCGCATGCACGAGTGCACGCATCCAACCGTCCTTCACTGATCACACACTCAAATCCCACCTCACATATACACATAATTATACTGGGACACTTACGCACACAAACTCAAGCACGCAAGTTTCTGTCAGATCAGGAAAAGACAGAAATCTTTGTTGAAATGTTTGTAAAAAATAGCAAATACGAAGGCTTATCACCTGCGTGCAAAAGACACACAGACAGAGAAGAAAATAGTGCTTTATACAGTGATCCCATTCCGCAAAATGACTTGTGGTTTAATTCTCCTATTACATATGAGGAGTTACAAACCGCTATAGCTTCCCTTAGCAATAAAAAAAGTTCAGTTGGCATCGATGCACTATCTAATGAGATGCTAAAACATATAAAAAAATGTATCGTTTTCCTACACAAAATATATCAGAAATGTTGGTTATCTGGAACTGTACCACAGATATGGAAAACATCAGTAGTTGTACCGGTTTTAAAGCAGGAAAGCGCAAACATAATAAAAATAGCTATAGGCCTATTACTTTGACCTCGCATGTAAGTAAATTGATGGAAAAGACAGTCCTGTTGAGAATAATAACTTAGTGTGAAAAATACAATATCATTCCAGTGAACCAGGCTGGCTTTAGAACAGGATGACCAACGGTCGAACACCTAGTAAAGATTACAACTCAAATAAAACGTCAGTTTGCCCGTAGAATATCTGGCAATCTCTATGGGCATATAAAAATCTTTTTATCTAATAGAATTATTCAAGCAAGGGTGCGAACACATTATTCTTTGCCACATAAACTTGACATGGGAATTCCACAGGGCTCAGTTATAGCCCTTGTTCTCTTTCATATTCTTATTCAGTATCTCCCAAAGGCATTGTCAAATCGTGTAGTTTTAGTACAGTATGCTGATGATATATGTATGTGGATGGGTGTCAATCTAAAAAAGTCAGCCTCACAAAGAGCACAGAATTACATGCGTTGTTTGTATCAATCTGATCTTGATAACCTTGGTAACTATATGTCTGAAAATGGTCTAGCTTTGTCGGCTGAAAAGAAAACATGCATGATGTTGTTTAATTCAGGTGGTAACCCATCCAGCATACCCATTTTTAAATTACTTGGTGACGTCATTGATTATAAACAGGTGGTGAAGTTTTTAGGTGTTTATCGTACTTCAGAGCTGACATGGAACATCCACTTTGATTACATCTAAACAAAGGCAAGGAAAAGTACCAGTTTTATGAAAAATATAAGTCGCTTACCCAGGGGAATTGATACAAAAACATTGATTCATCTTTCCATGGCCCTTGTAAGATCTAAGATAGCCTATGCACAGGAAATATTTTTCAGTGCACCTAAATATCTATTACAAAAGATTCAAAGTGTAGACTGTAAGGCTATCAAAATTGCCCTCGGAGTGCCCTCTCATGCATCCAACCAGGAAACATACAAAATAGCCGGAATTCTTCCTTTAAATGAACATCGTGAGTTAGCAACAGCAAAATTCGCTGTGAGATACACTTAAATGACAAAAAAATTCATTGCTGATGAACTGACAGTAAGATCTGACATTGATTTTCCTAAAAGAGCTAAAGCCATTTCATCACAAGAAACAGTAGCATCTTACGTTTCAAATTTGTTAAAAGAATCTGATATTAACATGAAAGAGTTAGCTGCAAAACCACATCATACTCCTGTTCCTTTTTGCGAAATGTTGAAAGCAGATTTTGATATCAGTTATTCTGAAACAAAAAAGGAAGAAGACATCAACATCACGACAAGTACTGCCAGAATTCATATAGCAGAAAAATATCAGAATCATCTCCATATATTTACAGATGGATCTCTTCTTAGTCAATTTTATTGGAAAACATCTTTCCATATTCACGGCCGAGCTAACTGCTATTATACAAACACTGAACTACTAAGTGAGCAATGAAATAGTTTTTTTTTCGAAAATAGCATTCTCTGTTTTTTCCAAATCAGTAATTTATGCTCTAGAATTATTTAGCCTTGAAACAAGACCTGACAGTTATTGAGGCAAATCATTTGGTACACTGTTTGGGGATTAAAGGGACTGAGGTGAGTTTTTGTTGGGTGCCTTCTCATATGGGCATTCTTGGCAATAGAACTGCTGATAAAGCAGCTGAAAGAGGAGCACAAGATTAAGAAAAAATCGACAAAAATACATGTCCGTCTTTCTGTAAAAGAGGCATACACTTTGTTAGAAAAATCAGCGTTGGTTCGATTTCATAACCGATAGAAGGAAAAGTTTTTAAAACATAAAGTGACATTATTCCCCGAAAATATTATTAAAGAAAAGATACCGAATCCATCAGCTTGCAGTACAAGATTAATAACCTCTACTTTCTTCCGTATAAAACTTGATGCGCTGAAGACAAAGTGTAGTGAAAATGTTACATGCATCTGTGGTAAGTTCAGCTAGCACTATTGTTTGTTTCACTGTCGTCCAAGTATTTCAAAGAGAATAACAATCATGCAGATGATTTTTGGAAAGTTATTTCTGACGAAATTTTTATGGTCGAACTTTCACAGGCATTATTTCATAGCCCTATTTCAACATTCCTTTAATGAACTTCAGAATTGTTTTAATGGTTTCTGATTATTATTATCATTATTGAATTGTTACTGTTAAATGTAATTGCATGTTACTTATGCATTTTTTGGTAGTTTTCAACCTTTTCTGTCTAATATCACTGATAGTGAAAAGACGCTAAACTAAAGAACGAACGAACTCACGCACGCTCTCATAAGCGCACACACAACTTTTTTCTCTCTCTCTCTTTA
>JAAQRG010001972.1:7500-10650 GCA_011634625.1 Babylonia areolata | reverse complement strand
GCGAAGCAGAATTCGCCAAGCGTTGGATTGTTCACCCACTAATAGGGAACGTGAGCTGGGTTTAGACCGTCGTGAGACAGGTTAGTTTTACCCTACTGTTGACACACCGTCGTCGCAATGGTAATCCTGCTCAGTACGAGAGGAACCGCAGGTTCAGACATTTGGTTTAGGTGCTTGCCCGATAGGGCAATGGTGCGAGGCTACCATCTGAGGGATTATGACTGAACGCCTCTAAGTCAGAATCCCGCCCAGAATAGTCGCACCGACGATACTCTGTGCGTCGCTGCCCACGGGCGGCAACGATAGACGCGCGCCACAAGGCGCGCGGTGGTTCAGCCACAGCAACGAGCCTCTTCGCGGACCGGCAGACTACTAGCCGCCGCGGGCTATAGACGAGATCCATCCCATACGAAAGCAACGGCGTGAAATCATCCGCAGACGACCTAGCTCTCGGTCGGGGTGTCGTACTTAGTAGAGCAGCCACCACACTGCGATCTATTGAGACTATGCCTCTCGACTAGGAGATTTGTCCGCTCCAGACGGACATGCATCTCCGCCGCAGGACACACACGCACACGTAACACCGCTGGCTGCCTGACTCGCTGGCTGGCGGCTAGACGGCCGGCCGGCCCGCTATCGGCACGTCGGTGGTCGCTGGGGCCACCCTAAGCGAAAGACAGCAAGCCCAGGCCGGCACAGGCGGCAGGCAGTCGACGGCGGGTTGCTGGCTGCTTTGCACGGCAGCGACACGATCGCAACAGGGCCCGGTTTAACCGAGGCCAGCGGTACCCACAGTCGAGTTTTTTTTGACGGATTTTGGAAATTTAAGGCCCCTGCAGAGACGGTACCCACAGCGGACGTTGGCACTCTGCCATTTTCGCGGCCTTCTCTGGCGGGGAACGAGCTAGGTTGGGAGCTCTTCGAGGCACGGAGCGCCGCTAGAAGGCAAAGTTAAGTCGGTTGGCGGTAGCCACAGTGCAGTTTTCGGCCTGGCGGACGAGTACCCACGATAAAAATTTTTGGTCGAAATGGGTACCCACAGTCGAGTTTTAGTCCGGGAAGGGTACCCACAAGGAGAAGTTTTTAGCTGGTGATCGGTACCCACAGTGCAGTCATAGAAAGGGGAGGGTACCCACAGCGTAGTTTTCGGCCTGGCGGACGAGTACCCACGATAAAAATTTTTGGTCGAAATCGGTACCCACAGTCGAGTTTCAGCAAGGGGAGGTAACCCACAGTGCAGCTTAGGGCCTGGCGGAAGTGAACCCACAATAAAAATTTTTGGTCGAAATCGGTGCCCACGGTGGGTCGTCAGATCTATATATAGGGGGCAAAGTCGAAATCGCAGGCGAGATTTCCCCGGGCAGCGTAGGAGGCTTCCTCGAGTCGATTTCTCCCGTAGTCGTTAGGGAAGTTTCGCGGCGACGAACGTTCGCTGCTCGCGGCCTGTTTTCGGGCCGGCTTCCCCGGCAATCTCGGAGGGTTCCGCGAGTGGATTTCTCCGGCGGTTGTCGGGGAGGTTTCGAGGCGACGGACGCTCGCTGCCGGCGGCCTGTTTTCGGGCCAGCTTCCCGGGCAAGGTACGAGGGTTCCGCGAGTGGATTTCTCCCGTAGTTGTTAGGGAAGTTTCGCGGCGACGAACGTTCGCTCCCCGCGGCCTGTTTTCGGGCCGGCTTCCCCGGCAATCTCGGAGGGTTCCGCGAGTGGATTTCTCCGGTAGTTGTCGGGGAGGTTTCGAGGCGACGGACGCTCGCTGCCGGCGGCCTGTTTTCGGGCCGGCTTCCCGGGCAAGGTACGAGCGTTCCGCGAGTGGATTTCTCCCGTAGTTGTTAGGGAAGTTTCGCGGCGACGGACGCTCGCTTCTGTCCGTGCTTTAACGGAAGGCCCGTACCCACAGTCGTTTGTCGTTTTGTGCGGCGGGAAAGTGCCCACGGTGGACCGTCAGTGTTATATATGTATGGGGCGTCTCGGGGAACTAAGCGGACAGGTGGGCACCAAGGGCCGAGATCTTCCCTGCTTCTTAGGGAAGTTTCGAGGCGACGGACGCTCGCTGCCGGCGGCCTGTTTTCGGGCCGGCTTCCCGGGCAATCTCGGAGGGTTCCGCCAGTGGATTTCTCCCGTGGTTCTTAGGGAAGTTTTGCGGCCACGGACGTTCGCTCCCCGCGGCCTGTTTTCGGGCCGGCTTCCCGGGCGATCTCGGAGGGTTCCGCCAGTGGATTTCTCCGGTAGTTGTCGGGGAGGTTTCGAGGCGACGGACGCTCGCTGCCGGCGGCCTGTTTTCGGGCCGGCTTCCCGGGCAAGGTACGAGCGTTCCGCGAGTGGATTTCTCCCGTAGTTGTTAGGGAAGTTTCGCGGCGACGGACGCTCGCTTCTGTCCGTGCTTTAACGGAAGGCCCGTACCCACAGTCGTTTGTCGTTTTGTGCGGCGGGAAAGTGCCCACGGTGGACCGTCAGTGTTATATATGTATGGGGCGTCTCGGGGAACTAAGCGGACAGGTGGGCACCAAGGGCCGAGATCTTCCCTGCTTCTTAGGGAAGTTTCGAGGCGACGGACGCTCGCTCCCCGCGGCCTGTTTTCGGGCCGGCTTCCCGGGCAATCTCGGAGGGTTCCGCCAGTGGATTTCTCCCGTGGTTCTTAGGGAAGTTTCGCGGCCACGGACGTTCGCTCCCCGCGGCCTGTTTTCGGGCCGGCTTCCCGGGCGATCTCGGAGGGTTCCGCCGGTGGATTTCTCCCGTGGTTCTTAGGGAAGTTTCGCGGCCACGGACGTTCGCTCCCCGCGGCCTGTTTTCGGGCCGGCTTCCCGGGCGATCTCGGAGGGTTCCGCCAGTGGATTTCTCCCGCGGTTGTCGGGGAGGTTTCGAGGCGACGGACGCTCGCTGCCGGCGGCTTCTTTTCGGGCCAGCTTCCCGGGCAACGTGCGAGGGTTCCGCGAGTGGATTTCTCCCGTGGTCGTTAGGGAAGTTTCGCGCTCGCCTCCTTTCGCGCTTTAACGGAAGGCCGGTGCCCACAGTCGTTTGTCGTTTTGTGCGGCGGGAAAGTGCCCACGGTGGGTCGTCAGATCTATATATGGGGATGCATCCCCAAACGTCTGTAGGCCGCGCACCCAGCGCACACACTCCACGCACGGGGTAATGGGACGATGCTGAGCGTTG
>JAAQRG010001970.1:2500-7500 GCA_011634625.1 Babylonia areolata | reverse complement strand
ACTTGAAGTGATATTAGACGAAAAAAAACAAAAAAAACCCGTGGAGGTAAGGGTTGTGGGAGGGGGTGGGGGTAAAAGTGTGTGTATGTGTGGAGGGTGAATAGGGAGAGACAACGCTAGGGAAAATGGAAACGTTATAAACGCCAACATCAAACAAATATAACATCTATAACAAATGTCCTATAGGACTATGCAGCAAACCTTCTGCAATAACAAATAACATATTGGAATTGTTAATAACACATTCAAAAGAACTTTTGGTGAAGTCTGGCAAAAAACATTTTAGATTCTGACATTCGAATATTACATGGTTGCTAGAAATATGTTCTCCACATATGCATCTGACATCTTTGCTGAACTTTGTTACAAAAGCGTTCAGTTTTATCCTGTTTGATAATGTATGAATCTGCCTTAATCTTATTGAATTACTGTATGTATTTGACTGATCGATAGTTCCCGGTTGTTGACCATTAATTACACTATGGTTTGAAGCTTTGCCGTTTTCTTGGTATAATTCTCTGACTTTGTTCCACGATGTTTTTTCTAGTATTCGATAACCCTCTTGTACAGATAGAGGCACATAAAGTTCTATGGTTCCCTGTTCGTTCTTTGCACCTTTTCTTGCAGCCCTGTCAGCCCATTCATTGTAGAGAATACCAAGATGTGAAGGAACCCAGAAAAACGTAATATGTGTTCCTTTCAAGCTTAAAAGATGTAAAATGTGGCTGATTTCTAGTATGATTTTAGATTTGTTCTTACAATTTGGTGAGTTTAAAGCACATAATACAGATTTGGAATCAACGCAAAACAAGACTTGTAGAAGGCAAATTGGAAGATCAAGAATATGATTTAGAGCCATAAGAACAGCAATAAGTTCAGCAGTGAATATTGAACGATTTTTACCAATATAGTATGATCTTTCCGTTTTCAGTTCTGGTATAACAAAAGCTGAACCTGCTTGGCCATTGTCTAATAGTGAGCCATCTGTGTAGATCTGTAAATGATCACAGTATCTATTTTGAAGGTGTACTCGGACTTCCGTTGCCATGATATTCGGATTTTCATTCTTTTTAATGTCAGTATGATTAACATCAAAATGTGCTTTATTCATCTCCCAGATGGGGTATGGACTTACGGTCTTCTGTGTGTCTACGTCATCTGAATTAATTTTAGATTTTTCGAACAGGTTTGACACAAACGTGCCAATGGGTGTTAAATAAGATATGTTTTTAGCTCTTTTGGGGAAGCTGTTTTCGGATGCAATTTTTACTTCCTCTGATGTATAATTTTCAGTTGTTGAGCTTCTCAGTACGTATTTAGCACATGCGAGGTTTCGGTATTCATCTAAAGGTAGTACTCCTATTTCTTTGTATGTTCCGAGGGTCGATGCATGGAAAGGTACACCAAGGGCAAGTCTATATGCTTTACAGTCTATGCTTTGAAGTTTCTTTAGCAAATATTTTGGAGCATTGAAAAAGACTTCTTGTCCATAGGATAGTTTGGATCGAATAAGTGATGATGATAAATGTTTCAAAATCGTTGTATCTTGTCCCCAGTATTGTTTACTCACAATTTTGAGTAAGTTTAGAGATTTTCTTGTTTTTGTTAATATATATTCAATATGGCTGTTCCAAGTTAGTTTTGAAGTAAGTATCAATCCTAAAAACTTAACAGTATCTTTATACTGAATTGTCTCAATTTCAATCTTAAATGTTGGTAACTCTTCTGGGTTTGTACCATTGTTAAAAAGCATAATATGTGTTTTTTCTGATGATAATGTAAGACCATTATCAGCAATATATCTATTTAATCTATCTATTTCTCGTTGGTATATTTTCTTGATATAGTTTAAAGCCCTTTTGGATGTATTCCGTTTCATAGTTACATTCATCCACATACATATATCATCTGCGTAGTGCACTAGGATCACATCATTTGATAAGTGTTTGGGTAAGTCGTTCAACAAGATATTAAATAAAACAGGGGCAATAACAGAACCTTGGGGTAATCCCATGTGAAGAGTTTTAGGATTTGAGTATGTATTCCCGACCCATACCTGTATACTTCTTTCACTCAGGAAATCTTTGATATAATCATAGAGATGTCCTGAAAAGCCAACAGATTTCAGTTTAAAGAGTAACTTTGCATGCCAAACTTGATCATAGGCTTTCTTCACATCAAAAAAAGTTGCGAGAACGTTTTTCCTTCTATCCAGTTCTAACGAATTGTTGTTTCACAAGTGTTGTAAGTTTAACCGAATTATCTCTTGCAAACCTACCTCTCTGAAAACCTGCTTGGTTAATTGGGATAATCTTATTTTTATGACAATAGTACATCAACCTTCTCAAAATTATTCTTTCCATTAGTTTACCAGTATGCGATGTTAGTGCAATTGGCCTGTAGCTGCTCTTATCTGTTTTGCATTTTCCTTGTTTATGAACTGGTATCACAATAGACTGTTTCCATTGTGCTGGCATCAAACCATCAATCCAACACTTTTGAAAAATATCAAACAATAAAACAACAAAATTTTCTGGTAAATGTCTCAGCATCTCATTTGAGACTGCATCAAGTCCTACAGATGTTTTCTTTTTAGGGAGGGATACTAATGCTTCTTTAACCTCGTTGAGCGTGAGTGGAGCATTGATGTACTGACTATTATCAGGACATGGATCTGTATAATCACTTTTGCTCTCTTCTTCGGTTCTGTGTATTCTGATTTTAAGTGAGAGACCTTCCAATCGCATAGACTCCGAGAACATTTCTACAAATGTTTCTGCCTTCTCTACATTGGACGGGAAATCTTTGTCTTTTATCTTAATAGGACAAGATGGCAAATTTATACCTTCTTTCATTTCATTAAATTTTTTTTTCCATACCTTTTTAGTATCTTTATGATCAGAAATCTCCCTATTACAGAAGGAAGACCAATATTGTCTTTTTGCCTGTGCAATGACCATGTTGCTATGATGATTTGCCTTTTTCTTTTCAATAAGATTCTCTGGTGATTTGTTGCTCAGATAAGTAATAAATTTAGATTTTTTATTATCTACTGCTGCTTCGCAGGCTGGTGTGTGTGTGAGTGTGTGTGTGTGTGTGTGTGTGTGTGTTAGTGTGTGTGTGTGTGTGTGTGTGTGTGTGTGTGTGTGTGTGTGTGTGTGTATAAAGAACCATATTCGGTCATATCTGAAATTATTGATTGATTGATCGATTGATCGATCGATTGATTTATCAGTCTATTTTGCACTGACTCCATCTTTGCTTGTCTGTCTTTCCCTCTGCCTGTCCGTCTGTCTCTGTTTATCATCATCATCATCATCGTCATCATCATCGTCATTATCATTATCATTATTATTGTTGTTGTTCTTATTCTTGTTTTTTTTTTCATTTACTTGACCAGTCCTCTTTTTCTGTTCGTGTTAACAAGGTATTAGACAGATCTTTTCTTATCGTTATTACAAGCTTAGGATTTTGTTTTGATTACAGGCTAAGACTTTCTTTAAAAAAAAAAATCTTTGTTCTTTCACTTAAGAATATTTCTCTCTCATACACTCATCTCTCTCTCTCTCCCTCTCTCTCTATCCCCTCTCTCTCTCTCTTTCTCTCCATCTCTCTCTTAACTCATTCCCCACCCTCCCACCCCCCTCTCTCTCTCAGTTAGCGTTTCCCGTAAACTAATAACGAACTGCCAAAGTGTAATGCTGTTAACTATCACAGTCGGGTTATTCTATAGACATTGCTTATCCAAATACATCGTCTCTGCAAAAGGAGAGAGAGAAAAAAACAAAAACCAAGAGAGGGAGAGAAAAAACAATGAGAGAGAGGGAAAGGTGGGAATGAGTGAGGTGTGCGAAAGAGAGAAAGATATAGAAGGGCACAAGAGAAATGTTTCATGCTAGAGGGTAGCAGATAAACAGGTATATCCTTTCTACACCTTTTTACACCCATGTCATCACAATGGAATATCGAAAATGGGATAGAGATGTAAAAAAGAAAAAAAAAAGAAAAAAGGAGAGAGAGAGAGAGAGAAAAAAAGCAAGAGAGAGAGAAACAGAGAGAGAGACCGACATACAAATAGAGAGAGAGAGAGACAGAGACAGACAGACAGACAGAGACTGACAAACACACACACACACACACACATAGAGAGAGAGAGAGAGAGAGAGAGACAGAGACAGAGACAGAGACAGAGAGACAGAGAGAGAGACCGACAGACAAACAAAGAGACAGACAGACAGACAGACAGACAGACAGACAGAGAATGAGAGGAAGTGTGAAAAGAGGACACAAGACGAGATGATTTTTTTTTTGGTCATTAAAGAGCGTAATAAACAAGCAATTAGCTTTTTTTGTTTGTTTGTTTGCTTCTTTGTTGCTGTTTTTTTTTTTTTAATTTTAATTTTATTTTATTTTACTCATTCCTTTCTAGAAGGACAGGGAGGAGAGAGAACGGAAACGGAACGAACGGAATCTTATTCTGCGAGGGTAAGTGAATAAGCACAAAATGGTGTTGCTTTTTTTACATTGATTGATTGATCTGGATACTTGTATAACGCCTATCCTCGGTCGGACGGGCACCAAGCTCTAAGCGCTATACAAACACAGGGTCAGTTGCACAACTGGCTGCCTTCCTGGGTAGAGCCGACTGACGGCTGCTACTGAGCGCTCATCGTTCGTTTCCTGTGCCATTCATTCAGATTTCAGGCACGAACACGTAAACACTCAGACAGACATGTAACATTTTACGTATATGACCGTTTTGTTTATTTACCCCGCCATGTAGGCAGCCATACTCCGTTTTCGGGGGTGTGCATGTTGGGTATGTTCTTGTTTCCATAACCCACTGAAAACTGACATGGATTACAGGATCTTTAACGTGCGCATCTGATCTTTTGCTTGTGTATACACACGAAGGGGGTTCAGGCACTAGCAGGTATACACATTTGTTGACCTGGGAGATCGAAAAAATCTCCACCCTTTACCTACCAGGCGCCGTTACC
>JAAQRG010001966.1:0-5000 GCA_011634625.1 Babylonia areolata | reverse complement strand
TGTGTGTGTGTGTGTGTGTGTGTGTGTCTGTCTGTGTGTGTGTGTGTGTGTGTGTGTGTGTGTGTGTCTGTGTGTGTGTGTGTGTGTGTGTGTTGTTGTTGTTGTTGTTGTTACCATTATTCAGAGGGGAAAGTAAGTCCTGACTGAACCTAGTGTAGATCTCTGTATAAAGCACACCTGCAAAAAAAAAGAGAAATATGTTGGGATTAAAAGAAGAATAAAAAGAATAATAAATACCAACCAAGAGACTAAGAGCAGGGGGGCGGGGGATGTGTGTGTGTGTGGTGGGGAGGGGGTGGTGGGTGGGGGGATAAACGGAAAAGGGGCAACCACCACGCGGCGTTCTGATCACGTGCTTTGACGCACTCCTGACTAAACATTTCAAGAGTTGGTGAGGATTTTTTTTTTTCTTTTCCTTTTTCCTTGTCTTTGGAAGCAGTTGGTGCATAGAGAGAGAGAGAGAGATGGAGAGAGATGGAGAGCTGCACACGTCCTGAACAGAAGAAGCCGGCAGTGTGTACCTGCTTCAGCACCAGCACAGCTGTCGGCAGCTGAAGACAGTCAGAGCTCTTATTTTTTCTGTCTGTCTCGGGTTCCCCCTCAAATTGAGCCAATCACAGGAGAGACGCCCGCGACACTACACTGGCTTAGGCTGTGATGTTTTGCTAAACAGTATTAGTGTCTGTGTGAAGAGGTTTTTGCTGGGTTTGTGTGTATGTGTAGTGTGGGGGGTGGGGGGGTGGGGGTTAGTGTGTGTGTGTGTGTGTGTGTGTGTGTGTGAAGAGGACATCATCATATACACAGATGGTTCAGTCATCAAAGACCAATCCGGCTGAGGATTCACTTCAAAGCAAAACGAAAACCAAACCAAAACAACAACAACAAAACAAACAAACAAACAAAAAAAAACAATCACAGAAGAGAATGCTGCGTACAAAGTCACAACCTCCAGCCTGACGATGGGAGTTGAAGCTGTGACACACGCTGTCCAGTGGCTGTCATCTATTCATACTCCTGGAAATCAACATGTCATGATTCTGACTGACTCAGTCAACCTCCTACAAGATATTGAAAGTAGAACGGGAAGTGGCTTGAGGCAATGGGCAACTTGCAGATTCAAACGCTCACATTATTATTATACTGCTCCGGACATGCAAGTGTTGAGGGAAATGAGTGAGCTGACAGATTTGGTGGTAACGCAACAACAACGAGCGGTCTACGTCTAGAAAAAAATCCTGATATCCTAAGAAAAGTAAAAGAGTTCACTAACTAAAATGTGTGTGTGTGTGTGTGTGTGTGTGTGTGTGAGTGTGTGTGTGTGTGTGTGTGTGTGTGTGTGTGTGTGTGTGTGTGTGTGTGTGTGTGATAAAAACGCGTGTGGCAGTCTCAATCCATAAAGGCATCAACAAGGGATTAGTGCTCCTCTTCTTCTCCCCCCCTTCCTTCCCCCCTCCCCTCCCACACACACACACAACCCCTCTCCACTCTCATCCCTCTCTTTATCACTCCCCCCCCCTCCCAGTCCTCACCCCCAACCCTCTTCATTCCAGACTCTGATGATGGGGAGGGGGGTTGCAGGGAGAGGGGGAGGAGGGGTGGGGGGGCAGGCGAGGAATAAGCGATACTCGAACTATGTTATACCTATCATCTAACGCCAGCAGGATTTTATTGGCCAGACTGCCGAAGGGAGACTTGCCAGCATCAAACCATGTTCATGGTAGTATCACAGGAGGCAAAATAGGTATTTTAAAGGTGTACGCCATTAGTAACGTCAAACCTGTTTTCATTACTAAAGTTTGAAAGGCTGGGTTTGGCAAGATGCATCCTGGTATACCACGACTGACCACTAACTGTCATACTGCAAATGCCGGGCAGTGTAAGTCCCAACACAAACAGGTCAAACCCAGAAGTTAAGCAAACTACAGCAGGGTCCACAGTCCGGTATTTACAGTATGACATTCATTGGTCAGTTGTGGTATACCAGGATGCGTCTTGCCATACCCAGCCTTTCGAATTTTAGTAATCAAAACAGGTTTGACGTTACCAAGGGTGTAGCATCAGCATCATTGACTTGGAAGTTGTGTACCCTTGTCCATGGAGGAGAGTTACCACTCTTTATTGTTATTGTTAATCCTTTTCTCACCTGGCCTCATTTTTCTTTTTAATTACGTTGTTCAGGAAGGTTTGTGGCAACACCTGCCTTCCAACTCACGTGGCTCAGGTTTGGTTTCTGAACATACAGACAAGAAATTATAATCAAACCACACAAAAACTAACTTCTTCTTCTCCTTCTTCTTCTTCTTCTTCTTCGTTCGTGGGCTGCAACTCCCACGTTCACTCGTATGTATGCGAGTGGGCTTTTACATGAATGACCGTTTTTACCCCCGCCATGTAGGCAGCCATACTCTGTTTTCGGGGGGGGTGTATGCTTGGTATGTTCTTGTTTCCATAACCTTCCGAAAGCTGACATGGATTTCAGGATCTTTAACGTGCTCTGAAACGTGATCTTTAACGAAACTAACAAACAACTGGGATTGAGAAGCTGGGCGAACAAAAAGATTGTGACGAGGTTTCCCAGGTTCGTTGTTGCTGACTTGTGTGTGTGTGTGTGTGTGTGAGAGAGAGAGAGAGTGTGTGTGGTGTGTGTGTGTGCGTGCGTGCGTGGGTGTGTGTGTGTGTGTGTGTGTGTGTGTGTGTGAGTTCCCACATCCTTTGATTTTTGCCGTTGTTTGAGGCGCCGACAGTGAGCGATTCCCGAGTTCACACAACCTTACCCATCGGGCGAGAAAAATGATATAGCACAAAAAATAGGTCCCGTCACATCATGCTTTCCTACCTCCACCCCAACCTTACCACTCTACCCCCCCTACCTCCCCTCCTACCTCCCCCTACCCCCACACCCCCTCCCCCGCCCAGGTTTTTACCTTTTAGAATAGAACAGATTATGTCTTTATCACCAAGCACCTGCATCACAAGGAATATGGGGCGGGGATACTATATTAAAGGGAACAAACATGAATCGAAAATTATATACACAGATTCAGTAAAAATTTCGACACATATCGCTACATGTGCATATCAATATAAAACTTTTGCATGTACACTCAAAACACAAGCACGCACGCACACGCAAACGCACACGCACACACACACACACACACACACACACACACGCGCGCGCGCGCGCGCGCGCGCACGCACATAGAGGTTTCAACATAAGCCGCACATTACTCAGTATACATGAACGGGTCTGATGACTAGATCTTCAGGTAAATGGCTGTTGGTTGCGCGCTTAAATCATGCTGGATTTGTTCGAGAGATGGGGCATTGACTGCCTTGGGGAACTATATGTACTGTCTCCCTCCGCAAATCCCGCCCCCCCCCCTCTCTCTCTCTCTCCTCTCTCTCTCTCCCCGCCACCCCCGTCCCCCCTCGCCAATATTCCTTGTGAAACTGATACACATGGTGACAAACACATGTTCTACTCTCTTCTGTTTATGTTTATTACTCTTGTTATGTCTATTACTCTTGTTTAATCAAGTTATCCGCGTGTGTGGGGTGAGTGGTGGGGGGAAGGGGGGGCGGGCGTGCGGTGCGGGTGTGTGCTGATTATCTGGTTGTGGTTTTCCGCAATTCATCTTTATTCTTATCTTATCCGTCTATTATAACCAATGTGTAGTATAGTAAGCTATGTTTATAATTATATTCAAATAATGTTTCTTAATTCTTTCTGTTTTTACATTAAGAATACTAGTTATTACCTGCAGTGTGTGGATGTATGTATGAAACGATGTATGTGACATTTTTTACATTTGTATCTTCGTAATATTTGTAGGGGCTGTTGTTGGCTTTTACAGCTATGGTCACCATGTTGTTTACTTGTCTATGTTGTGATAATGCACCTGACCAAATTTCTCCAGTTGGAGATAATAAAGTTATTCTTATCTTATCTTATCTTATCTTATACTTCAGACTATTGTCAGTTGCCTGGTGACACAGCAACACTGCTGACCGCTGCTGACTTGGTCACTCCGTGTGGGTTCCTCATTGTCTTGTCTTGTCTTGTCTTGTATCGTATCGTATCGTGTCGTGTCGTGTCGTGTCGTGTCCTATTGTATTGTATCGTGTCGTGTCATGTCCTATTGTATTGTATCGTATCGTATCGTATCGTGTCGTGTCGTGTCGTGTCATGTCGTGTCATGTCCTATTGTATTGTGTCGTGTCATGTCGTGTCATGTCGAGTCATGTCCTATTGTATTGTATCGTGTCATGTCGTGTCATGTCTTATTGTATTGTATCGTGTCATGTCGTGTCGTGTCGTGTCATGTCGTGTCAGGTCCTATTGTATTGTGTCGTGCCATATCGTGTCATGTTCTATTGTATTGTATCGTGTCGTGTCGTGTTGTGTCATGTGCTATTGTATTGTATCGTGTCGTGTCGTATCGTGTCGTGTCGTGTCATGTCCTATTGTATTGTATCGTGTCGTGTCGTGTCGTGTCGTGATTTGTCGTATTATATTATGTTGTATTGTATTGTGTAGGTTCGTGTCGTGTCCTATTGTATTGTGTTGTGTCGTGTCGATTCGTGTCATACCGTGTCGTGTCGATTCGTGCCATACCGTGTCGTGTCGTGTTGTATTGCATTGCATTGCATTGCATTGTATTGTTGTCACAGCTGATTTCTTTGTGTGAGTTTCGGGGCCGCTCTCAACAGGGATAGCTTGTATCCACAGTGTAGTGCCACCCACATATTTTTGTTGTTGCTGTTGTTGTTGTTGTTGTTGTTGTTGTTGTTTTCGGCAAAAGTATTTGTTTACCTGTCAAAGTGGATTTTCCTACTGAATTTTCCCAGGGAGAAATGTTGTTTGAAGTGTGTCTTTTGAAGTGTCCCATGATCGTTAGTGGAAGAGTTGTGTCTGAAGCAGTGTGATGTTGTAACAGAATCATATACTTGGAAACGTGTGTGTGTGTGTGTGTGTGTGTGTGTGTGTATGTATGTGT
>JAAQRG010001957.1:2500-10606 GCA_011634625.1 Babylonia areolata | reverse complement strand
CGTGCATCCATTCCTTGATCTCGTCGTGAATATTTCACCTCGCACGTTCAGATGCTGGCACTCCTGGCCTGTAAATGTGTGGTCTGGGTTTGGCTGGTTGGTTTGATTGTTTGTTTTTCTCCGCCATGAGCTCTTTTCCGTTCACTTTATGTACTTTAAACGGGGTGGGCGAGAGGGGTGGAGCGGGGGAGGGGGATGAATCCCTCGTCTCCCTCTCTTTATCTCTCTCCTCCCCCCCCTTCCCGCCTCTCTCCTCCACAATCCCACAATCCCCGCCTCTCCCCCCTATCTCTTTCACGTGTTTGTTTAACCCAATCCGCATGAAGGGTGCATCCCAAGTCACTTATGAACATAACACCAGAAATCTTACAAAATTATCGTGACTCGGTTAAAAAGAAAAGCAAAATGTATTGTTTAGAATAATCATGATGATTGGTGCCAGAACAATTCTTTGATTTTTCTTGTTTTGATGTTTTATTGTTGCTGTTGATTTTAGCATCATTTTGTCTGCTAGATAACAAAAAAAGTAGTGCTAGACATGGCCTGAAAATAGCATGGTTAGTATCGTATAATCGTCTACGCGGAAAGTAATATCATTTGAGTGGTATGGTCGTCTAGCAGACAAGAAACAATATTAGTGTGATAAGACCATCCGCTGTTAAGAAACTGGATTGTCAACATGATATGGCTATTTGCTGGAGAGGCAACCTTATTGTTTTGGTGTGATCATCTTCTAGAAAAGCAGTATTGAGTAATGTGACATAACCATTCGCCAGTAAATTGACTTGGTTAGTGTGGCAGAGTCATCTTCCATGAAAAAAAAGATATTGTTTAAATGTTATGGTCAACCACCATAAATGTAAAATATGCTTGTGTGGTATGATCATGTACAAGAGAAACAAGATTATTAGTGTGAAAAGATCGTTTACATGCTGGTGTGGTATGATCATATACAAGAGAAACTAGATTATTAGTGTGAAAAGATCGTTTACATGCTTGTGTGGTATGATCATATACAAGAGAAACTAGATTGTATGATCATATACAAGAGAAACTAGATTATTAGTGTGAAAAGATCGTTTATATGCTGGTGTGGTATGATCATATACAAGAGAAACAACATTATTAGTGTGAAAAGATCGTTTACATGCTGGTGTGGTATGATCATATACAAGAGAAACAAGATTATTAGTGTGAAAAGATCGTTTGCATGCTTGTGTGGTATGATCATATACAAGAGAAACCAGATTATTAGTGTGAAAAGATCGTTTACATGCTGGTGTGGTATGATCATATACAAGAGAAACCAGATTATTAGTGTGAAAAGATCGTTTGCATGCTTGTGTGGTATGATCATATACAAGAGAAACCAGATTATTAGTGTGAAAAGATCGTTTACATGCTGGTGTGGTATGATCATATACAAGAGAAACAAGATTATTAGTGTGAAAAGATCGTTTACATGCTGGTGTGGTATGATCATATACAAGAGAAACCAGATTATTAGTGTGAAAAGATCGTTTACATGCTGGTGTGGTATGATCATATACAAGAGAAACAAGATTATTAGTGTGAAAAGATCGTTTACATGCTGGTGTGGTATGATCATATACAAGAGAAACAATATTATTCGTGTAAAAAAAAAAAAAAAAAAAGATCGTTTACCAGAAACGCGATATCATTAGTGTGGGATGACATTTTTTTTTCAAGAACTGCACTGCAGCATCGTTGGTATGGCATGATCACCATGTTCAGTCCCGTTGTTAACAGCACCACTGGAATCGCTGTGGGATCATCAGCAGGGAGCAGGAGTCCATTGTCGCCCAGTCATTCAGCGCGCGTGACCGTGTCACTGAGCGGTTCCGCACAGTCCTCGGGGCATCGACACATCGTGGAAACCGGGCAGACCGTGTGCTATGCTCTGTGATAATGGGAGCCGTTTACGTGATTCCAGGGCAGCAATACTGGGCCAAGTTACACTTTAATGAAATTTGTTTGCCCAGAATCTGCCATCATAGGTCATGTCACTGAGCTATCCATTAAAAAAATTAACGTTTTGCATTTTTGATACCGCGACAGCCGGCTTGAAAGATCGGATTTTTTTTTTTAAAGCAAGACATCTGCATGTGAGATTATTTGTATTTGTACTTCTTTTTATCACAACGGATTTCTCTGTGTGAAATTCGGGCTGCTCTCGTCGCTACACTACAGCGCCACCCATTTTTTGTATTTTTTCCTGCGTGCAGTTTTATTTGTTTTTCCTATCGAAGTGAATTTTTCTACAGAATTTTGCCAGGAACAACCCTTTTGTTGCCGTGGGTTCTTTTAGTGCGTTAAGTGCATGCTGCACACGGGACCTCGGTTTATCGTCTCATCCGAATGACTAGCGTCCGGACCACCACTCAAGGTCTAGTGGAGGGGGAGAAAATATCGGCGGCTGAGCCGTGATTCGAACCAGCGCGCTCAGATTCTCTCGCTTCCTAGGCGGGCGCGTTACCTCTAGGCCAACACTCCACAGGATTTCTCCAACGATTTTACAATTCTCCAGTTGATCCAGACGTGGGAACCAGATTTTAACTTAGGATACATACAAGTACTGGAGCTAAAATTGTGGAAGTAAAACTGAACGTTTTCTTCCGAGAATGCAGAAAGTGTGGACGAGACTACAAAACCGGAAGTTTGAGAGGTCTGGCTTCACTGCTGTTGGTGGCGATGTCACCTCCTCTTCCCTCGAGAACCGCTCAGCAAGAAGGAGAATACGAAAATGGTCCGCATCCTTTGAGTCATCGAAAGAGATAAAGGTGATTTCTTTTTCAATTATTTACATAGTCGTCGAGGTTATGCAGCCCTGTGTGTGTGTGTGTGTGTGTGTGTGTGTGTGTGTGTGTGGTTTGCTTGAGCGAGCATGCGTTGCGTGTTTAAGAGCAGATTGTAACCAAAATGAACTATGATTATTTCTCTGAATTCGAAACAAGCCGCTGTCTTCACGAAAAGCGCACACCTGCAGGGCAAACAGCACTCATTGTTTCTGCTTGTTGATATTTCTCTTTGATAACTCACATGCCTGTCAAAGTGGACCTTTCCACAGATTTTAAGCTGGGTGTATCATGTAACTACTTCGTCTCCGTGGGTTTTTGTACCTGCGATATATTGTATTGTATTGTATTTCTCTTTTTGTCACAACAGATTTCTCTGTGTGAAATTCGGGCAGCTCTTCCCAGGGAGAGCGCGTTGCTACACTACAGCGCCACCCATTTTTTTGTATTTTTTCCTGTGTGCAGTTTTATTTGTTTTTCCTATAGAAGTGGATTTTTCTACATAATTTTGCCTTTGTTTTTCCTATAGAAGTGGATTTTTCTACAGAATATTGCCAGAAACAACCCTTTTGTTGCCGTGGGTTATTTTACGTGCGCTAAGTGCATGATGCACACGGGACCACGGTTTATCGTCTCATCCGAATGACTAGCGTCCAGACCACCACTCAAGGTCTAGAGGAGGAGGAGAAAATATCGGCGGCTGAGCTGTATTTCGAACCAGCGCGCTCAGATTCTATCGCTTCGTCGGCGGACGCATTACCTCTAGGCCATCACTCCACATATGTATGTGCACTGAGGTACACATCTCCTCGTCTGATCCGAAAGACTATGACCAGTACCCGGCAAAAGCCAAGATGGAGGGAAAGGTATAGATAAAAACATCTGCTGTTTTGGGGGGATTCCAGCATGGGTTGTTTGCCCGCTGGATTGACCTGTTTTTGAAGAGGCCACCATTCTGGTTGATCGTTTGTGTTTGGGACATGGCGAAACCATCTGAGTGAAATGGTGGATTCTCACACCTCGATTAGTTGGGCCATGTTTTGAGAAACAATGCGTGGATATGACTTGTTCTCACATAAAAAAAAATGTGTGTGTGTGTGTGTGTGTGTGTGTGTGTGTGTGTAGTCATTCGGATGAGACGATAAACCGAGGTCCCGTGTGCAGCATGCACTTAGCGCACGTAAATGAACCCACGGCAACAAAAGGGTTGTTCCTGGCAAAATTCTGTAGAAAAATCCGCTTCGATAGGAAAAACAAATAAAACTGCACGCAAGAAAAAATACACAAAAATTGGGTGGCGCTGTAATGTAGCGACGCGCTCTTCCCGGGGAGAGCAGCCCGAATTTCACACAGAGAAATCTGTTGTGATAAAAAGAAATACAAATACAAAAATATACATATAAACAATGAAATCAAAGAATGGTAATTACTGATAAATAGTAAGTAAAATGCCTGAATGCTGGCTTTTCATAAACTTTTTCGGTGAAGTAGTTGGTAATCGCATTTTCTTAAATGTTTCAGCGAAACAGATCATATGATTGTATTTTGATAAATCATGTCAGCAAAACTTCTGATTATCACCCTTTTTCGGAGATTTGTCCTCGCAAAATGGCTTAACATCACCACCTGATAGAATATTCAGGCAAACTAGATTTGTCAGCTTCTGAAAATGTATAATAGAAATATAGCAAATGTAAGTTAAATGCATAGAAATATTACACATTTAAATAGAATATAAAATAAATTTCATTAATTGCGTAATTAATTTGTCGCATTTTGCTAAACTGTGTTTGCAAAACGGTTAATTAGATACTTTGTTAAGCCGTGTAAACGGCTCCTTATCTCTTTTCATTGTTATTTTTCAAAGCATATGATAGCTTTTGAGATGTTTGTGTGCAGTAGTCCTTAGTTTCATACTTCTTCAAATGTATTGTCCTATAAAATCTATGTTTGTGGTTGACAGCTGCCATTGTTTGTTGTTGTTTTTTTGTTTTTGTTTTTTGTTTGTTGTTTTTTTTTTGTTGTTTTTTTTATAGGCTCCCTCTCTTATTCTGCCTCTCACTCTATTCTCTATCTTCTCTCTCTCTCTCTCTCTCTCTCTCTCTCTCTCACACACACACACACACACACACACACACACACACACACACACACACCACCACCACCACCACCACCACCACCACCAACTATCTCTCTCTTTTCTCTTCGTCTCTCGCTCTGCGCGCGCGCGCGCGTGTGTGTGAATGTCTGTGTGTGTGTGTGTGTTTGTCTGTCTGTCTGACTCTGTCTGTCTGTCTGTCTGTCTCACACACACACACACACACACACACACACACACACACACACACACACACACACACACACACACACACACACACACGTGTGTAGTTATCGTGTATCTATGTTTTGTGTAAATCGAATTCTTCCTTTCTTTTCTCCATATGTTTATAATATTTCAACAGAGTGTTACATCTGTGAGCAGGACTCACTTTCATGCTACGCTGCCAAGACACTTCTGACACACGTGCCCGCACTCTCACAGAACACATACACAAACACACACACTCTCTCTCTCTGTCACACACACACACACACACACACACACACACACACACAACACACACACACTCTCTCTCTCTGTTTTAGTCTCTCTCTCTCTCTTTCTTTCTCTCTCTCTCTCTCTCACACACACACTCTCACAACACACACACACTCTTTCTCTCTTTCTCTCTCTCTCTTTGTTTTTTTATCTCCCCCCCCCACACACACACACTCTCTCTCTCAGAACAAATACACAAACATACACACTCTCTCTGTCACACACACACACACACACACACACACACACACACACACACACACACACACACACACACACTCCTCTCTCTCTCTTTCTCTGCTTTAGTCTCTCTCTCTCTGTTTTAGTCTCTCTCTCTCTGTTTCTCTCTGTTTCTCTCTCTCTCTGTCTCTCTCTCTGTCTCTCTCTCTCTCTCACAACACACACATTCTCTCTCTCTCTCTCTCTTTGTCTCTCTTTGTTTTTTTTATCTCTCTCCCTCCCCCCCCCACTCTCTCTCACATACACATTCTCTCTCTTTCACTTTTACTCTCTCACTCACAGACACACACACAGACACACACACACACACACACACACACACACACACACACACACACACACACGTTTGCTAACAAATCAGAAGAAAAGACTGCCGCTAACACACCAACAGCACGTGCTCTGACAGTGGGCACTACTACGTTGGCAGCAAATCCCACACCGTACAGTGATGCAGATCTGTATCCCCACTGAGACAGCCAGGGGAAGAGCTGTCATTGCAGATGATTATATTCATAACATTTATGCATTCCATGCCGGGGAAGAGTGTGGTGGGTAAGAATGGTGCTCTGCGGAAATTCCCAACAGGTGTGTCACGGGAAGCAGTCAGTAATATATCCTAATGCCTCTCCATGTCCTATCCCCCTTTTCTTTCGTGACACCCACCAGGGGCAAAACTGAGATTATTAATAGATCGATTCTAATTCCTAAAGCTGCACCCCCCGTTTTGGAAAGCCTTGCATGCGAGCAGAAAAATGGCGTTTGTCAACTCTCGGCAGCTCTCAATGGAACTCGTGCCAGATGATCTTTCGTTTGCATGTTGTTTGTTTGTTTTGTTTATTGTTGTTGGTTGTTTGTTGTTAATTTTTCGTGTTTCTCTCTCTCTCTCTCTCTCTCTCTCTCTCTCTCTCTCTCTCTCTCTCTCTCTCTCTCTCTCTCTCTCTCTCTCTCTGTGTGTGTGTGTGTGTGAATTGAAACCAACACTGCTAGCACTTACTCCTTTGGGTCAGCATATCAACCCAACACTGTTACTTCCCATGATACTGATCACACTGTTACTGCGTTGCATTACTTTCAAACTTTAACTCAGTACGGCCAGTCCTCTCTTCTCCTCTACACAGACCCCTCGGATGTCCAGTGGGTGTCTGAATGACCCAACATTTAGCTTCCGTCGTCAGAATCGTGGTATTCTTTGTCAACTTTCACCTCTTCAGTATAAGAGCCTTCCACTTGCAATATTTTGATGATGGTAATTGGGGTGAAACGCTGTTAACGTCGTCTCTTTCGCCGTTCGTATGGAGAGAGTTAAATCAGTTTCAACACTCGACAAAACAGTAGGCGACTCTCGAAAAAAGAGTCAACGCTTCTTACACACACAGCTAATATGCAGATGCATAGAATTGCACTCTCACAGACGGCGGGGCCCAACCCCTCATCAATACACATACACACACACATGCCCAATCCTCCACATGTGCACCATTTTTGTACGTGGAGAACGACGGGCGCAACAGCGGAGTGGTTAAAGCATTGGACTTTCAATCTGAGGGTCCCGGGTTTGAATCTTGGTAACGGCGCCTGTTGGGTAAAGGGTGGAGATTTTTCCGATCTCCCAGGTCAACATATGTACAGACCTGATTGTGCCTGAACCCCCTTCGTGTGTAGACGCAAGCAGAAGATCAAATACGCAAGATAAAGATCCTGTAATCCATGTCAGCGTTCGGTGGGTTATGGAAACAAGAACATACCAAGCATGCACCCCCCGAAAACGGAGTATGGCCGCCTACATGGCGGGGTAAAAACGGTCTTAGACGTAAAAGCCCACTCGTGTCCATACGAGTAAACGTGGGAGTTGCAGCCCACGAACGAAGAAGTACGTGGACAATAATTCGTGAGAAAAATTCATGCCCAAAATGGGAGAGGAAAAAAGATGGTGTGAAATATACACTGCTTATATGTTCCAAAAATATGTGATTTAGAGTTTCCATTTTTATTTTTTATGCACCTACACTAACTCATTCTCTCGCTCGCTCTCTCTCTCTCTCATTCTCTCACTCGCTCTCTCTCAAATCACCAAACCAATCAAACCATGCATATTTCAGAAACTATGGGCCTATCTGTGCACGTTGTTTGCACGAGGCAGTGCACGTTAACCCAGATAAGCTTTTAACGAAATGAACGAGTTTCCCCACTCTCCTGTGAGTGACAGGCCCATCCATGCAGTTACCCTTCATTTTTCCTGTGATTTGTCGACATCAGGTAGTGGTTAAAATGCTTCCAACCGTTAAAACGGGGATTGTTGTGGTAAGGGCCGAAAAAAGGGGCGTTGAATTATACACGTGCACATATACATACGCTTCCGTCCCTGTTTCATCTCCCATCTGCCAGATTTCAATCCGAACAGATATAGAGATGCGTATGTCACTGCGACATTCACTTTTCCGGAATATCTAG
>JAAQRG010001955.1:7500-10630 GCA_011634625.1 Babylonia areolata | reverse complement strand
GGACCCTCAGGTTGAAATAATAACATCTGAACCACTCGGCTGTTGCGCCCGTCAGGTTTCAGCATTCACGTTACTATGGTAATCAGTGTTGGAATATTCGCCGTGTTCTGCCGACCACTTTTTTCATCTGATGATATCAGGCACCTTCCCCCCCTCCATCCGCTGGGCTCGGTGGGTGGGAGTGGTATGGTGAGGGGGGTAGAACAGTGAGGGAGGGGGGGGGGGGTAAATCGGTTAAATATAATATCTAATATAAATTAAATGATTAAACATTCTGAACGCGCATACCCCTGACCTTAGCAAAAAAACCCAACGCATGGGTCTGGCTTTGAGAGACACTTTCAAGGTTTGTATAAAACCATTAACAGAAAAAGAAAACAAACGCCCCCCTCCCCTCCTCACGCTCTCCAAACTCCCCTCCCCATCCATACCACTCCTACCCATCATCCCCCCCACCCCCACCCCCACCCACCACACCACATCTCCTCTGTTCATCTGTCAGTGGGATGATTGAAAACCATTGCACGGCGACAAGCTGTTGACTCTCAGCCGTCATCACAACTGTCGGAGCTTCGGAGGAAGTTGGTCCCCGCCCGGTGTAGCAACCTAAACGTACCCCCGGGTGTGTGTTTTTTTTCTTCTACCCCGGGTTCAAGTCTGACAAGCCCGGACTAATCACAGGTACACGTATGTATGTATGTATCTATGTATGTATGTATCTATCTACAGATAGACAGACAGACAGACAGATATATAGATAGATAGATAGATTGTGTGTGTGTGTGTGTGCGTGTGTGTATGTATGTTTATACGTGCGTGTGTGTTTGTGAGAGGAGAGACACAGAGAGAGACATGGTGATGATGATGGTGATGATGATACTGATACAGCACCTATCCTCGGGTCAGAGACCAAGCTCTAAGCGCTTTACAAACACGGAGAGTCCTTTGCACAACATGCTGCCTACCTGGGTAGAATCGACTGGGAGTTGCCTTCGAAGCGCTCATGTAGAGCAGGCCTCTCGGAATCCGAGGATCACTGAGAAGAAGGTCATCATCGGCGACAAGCCATGTGGTGACTAGCCTGGTAATAACCCCACCCTCCCACCTGAGTATAAGTATCAATTAGTCAAAATTGCTTCCATCCCCGCCCCATTTGGATATTACCTTCGCCCCCACACACACACACACACACACGCACGCAAACGCACACACACACACACACACACTGACACACACACACTGACACACACCTACCTCCCGATGGTTCCCTTCCGTAAGGTTGTAATGCCATCTGCGCACTCACAGATAGATTCATGAGCATCCCCCCCCCACCACCCTCCCCCCCATCCCCCAGCTGGATGACAACGATGGTCATCATCGATCTCGATGGACACACACCAATGGAGAGTATGGGTCATGGTGCCACCCCCACACCGGGTGTTGGGGGACAGGGGGTTCATTAAAGGCTTGCCCAGAACGACCCCCCAACACCCTTCCTCTTTCAATGGCTTGACTGAAACTGTAGAAAAGGCGCAATTTCCAACTACTGGAGAGGGAGGGAGGGAGAAGGGGGAAGGGGGAGGGTGGCAATTTCCAACTACTGGAGAGGGAGGGAGGGAGGGAGAGAGAGGGGGGGTAATTTCCAACTACTGGAGAGGGAGAGAGGGAGAGGGGTATTTCCTTTACTGGAGAGGAGGAGAGGGAGGGAGGGGGAGGGGAGGTAATTTCCAACTATTGGAGAGGGGTAGGGACGGAGGGAGAAGAGGGGGATAATTTCCAACTACTGGAGAGGGGTAGGGAGGGAGAGGGGGGTGATTTCCAACTACTGGAGGGGTAGGGAGGGAGAAGGGGGGTAATTTCCAACTACTGGAGGGGTAGGGAGGGAAAGGGGGGTGATTTCCAACTACTGGAGGGTAGGGAGGGAGAAGGGGGTAATTTCCAACTACTGGAGGAGTAGGGAGGAAGGGGTGATTTCCAACTACTGGAGAGGAGGGAAAGGGGTGATTTCCAACTACTGGAGGTAGGGAGAAAGGGGTGATTTCCAACTACTGGAGGGGTAGGGAGAGAAAGGGGGGTGATTTCCCAGCTACTGGGTAGGGAGGGAGAAGGGGGTATTTCCAACTACTGGAGGGTAGGAGGGAGAAGGGGGTAATTTCAACTACTGGAGAGGGAGGGAGATAGGGGTAATTTCAACTACTGGAGAGGGAGTAGGGAGGAGGGGTAATTTCCAACTACTGGAGAGGGAGAGAGGAGAGGGGTAATTTCCCTACTGGAGGGGAGGGAGAGGGGTAATTTCCAACTGACTGGAGAGGGGAGAAGGGGTAATTTCCAACTACTGGAGAGGGGAGGAGAAGGGGTAATTTCCAACTACTGGAGAGGGTAGGGAGGGAGAGGGGGGGGAGTAATTTCCAACTACTGGAGAGGGAGGGAGATAGGGGGTAATTTCCAACTGCTGGAGAGGGGTAGAGAGAGAGGAAGGAGTCGATCTAGATTACCCACAAATTATTCCGGGGGGTTGGGGGGGCGAGGGAGGTAAGGGGAGGGGGGGAAGCATTCAACACTAGCCCAAAGTGTCCCCGTGGTTAAAACCCAGCAGGGGTGTAGTTTGAGGCTGTGACACCGGAACAGGGAAGGCTATATCGAGTTACGTTGAGAGAGACAGAGAGGAGGATGGAATGACAGGAGCGAGGAAGGGGAAAGAGGAAGGAGGAGGAGGAAAGGGAAGAGGGGAGAGGTCGGCTTTCTTGAAGCCACCTTGCGTAAATATGACACCCGGCGTCTTGAGCCGAGCTCAGCTGGGATCGTGAGAAAAAATGGTCATTAATGTTCACAACATTGGCCTGTCCGCATCAAACAGTGTTGCTGTCGTTGTTGCTGTTGTTGAGAAACGATTGCAACGTTGGCCTTTACGTGTAAATGTTATCATTGTTGTAGTTGTTGTTGAGAAACAGTCGCAGCGATGGTTTTTTACGTATCAGAGTAACAGTTTTATTGTTGTTGCTGCTGTTGTTGCTATTGCTGTTGTTGATTTTTTCTGTGTTCAGTTTGAGTTGTTGTTGTGATAATTAATTCCGCATGAAAAATCGAGATAATTAGTATTACAGCTGCTGCTCATGTTATGTTGTTGTTG
>JAAQRG010001955.1:0-2500 GCA_011634625.1 Babylonia areolata | reverse complement strand
CCACCTTTGTGATAATGAACAGCAAAGGACATACACCACCTTTGTGATAACGGACAGCAAAGGACATACACCGCCTTTGTGATAACGGACACCAAAGGACATACACCACCTTTGTGATAACGGACAGCAAAGGAAAACCTCCTTTGGTAATGGACGCAAAAGGGCACACTCCTCTTTTGGCAATTTGGTATTTGGCACAAAAGGACATGCCTCATTTGGCCACAAATAACAAAGAACACACACTTCCAATGGAAATTGACCGAAAACGACACAACACCTTTAGTGCTAAACAGAAAAGGGCACACAGCTCCTTTAGTGGCTGGCACAAAAGGACAGGTTATGCCTTCTTTGGTAAATGGCACAAAAGGACAGGTTATGCCTTCTTTGGTAAATGGCACAAAAGGACATATACCTTCTTTGGTAAATGGCACAAAAGGACATATACCTTCTTTGGTAAATGGCACAAAAGGACATAGGTTATACCTTCTTTGGTAAGTGGCACAAAAGGACAAAGGTATCCCTTCTTTGATAAATGGCACAAAAGGACATAGGTTATACCTTCTTTGGTAAATAGCACAAAAGGACATAGGTTATACCTTCTTTGGTAAATGGTACTAAAGGGCATAGGTTATACCTTCTTTGGTAAATAGCACAAAAGGACATAGGTTAAACTTTCTTTGGTAAATGACACAAAAGGACATATACCTTCTTTGGTAAATGGCACAAAAGGACATAGGTTATACCTTCTTTGGTAAATGGCACAAAAGGACATAGATTGTACCTTCAATGGTAAATGGCACAAAAGGACATAGGTTATACCTTCTTTGGTAAATAGCACAAAAGGACAAAGGTTATACCTTCTTTGGTAAATGGCACTAAAGGACAAAGGTTATACCTTCTTTGGTAAATGGCACTAAAGGACATAGATTATACCTTCAATGGTAAATGACACTAAAGGACATAGGTTATACGTTCTTTGGTAAATAGCACAAAAGGACATAGGTTATACCTTCTTTGGTAAATGGCACTAAAGGACATAGGTTAAACCTTCTTTGATAAATGGCACAAAAGGACATAGGTTATACCTTCTCAGGTAAATGGCACAAAAGGACATAGGTTATACCTTCTTTGGTAAATGGTACAAAAGGTTATAGATTATACCTTCAATGGTAAATGGCACTAAAGAACATAGGTTATACCTTCTTTGGTAAATAGCACAAAAGGACATAGGTTATACCTTCTTTGGTAAATGGCACAAAAGGACATAGGTTATACCTTCTTTGGTAAATGGCACTAAAGGACATAGGTTATACCTTCTTTGGTAAATAGCACAAAAGGACATAGGTTATACCTTCTTTGGTAAATGGCACTAAAGGACATAGGTTATACCTTCTTTGGTAAATAGCACAAAAGGACATAGGTTATACCTTCTTTGGTAAATGGCACTAAAGGACATAGGTTATACCTTCTTTGGTAAATAGCACAAAAGGACATAGGTTATACCTTCTTTGGTAAATGGCACAAAAGGACATAGGTTATACCGGAGATTAGAAAAGAGAGATAAACCACTCGCGGCAGGCCCCTTCTTACTGTCTATAACAGTGCTGAAGCCGTTTTGGGGCACACACGCAGTGCGGAAGGGTGGCGGTAAATCACCCTCTCCTTCCCCACCCGAAGGAAACTGGTCGGTTCGACGGTTCAGCTGCAGTAAAGCGAAAGTTAAGTTACGCCTGGAATTTCGCACGTGTAGTAAGATTCGCTGTATACAATGAAAACCGATTCATTTTTGCTTTGGTTTTTAGCACGTTTGCATCTGCTTGAATGTAGATAATATAAAAAGAAAATAAAGCAGCTCCCCCCACCACCAACTCCCCACCCCCCTCCCCCGCGCAATGTTGCACATGAGAGAGACAGTTATAAATTATTGAACTGCGTTTTCGTAACGCTACTTTTTCTTCACACTTTCTGGTTTAGATCACCATTTCTTCAAAAAAAGAAAATATATATATATATATATCAAAACATAAAACACATATTCAGCTCTGTCTCTCTTCTAACATCTGTCTATACATACATACATGAATACATACATACATAATTTCATATAGATCTATCAGTATGTAAATCTAAATCTATCTATATGTACATAATCATATATATAATTCATATATATACGAACGCTTCATGTTGCCCGAGCAGACCGTTGTATTGTGCTCTCTCTCTCTCTCTAAGTCTCTGTCTCTGTCTCTCTCTCTCTCTCGGGAGTTTTACATGGCTGTTAAAAGCATCTACGATTCTGTACTTGTATGTGTTCGTGACAAAGGTATTTATTCAGACTTTTTTCAGTGTCCAAGAGGGGTTAAACAAGGTTGTATGCTAAGCTCACAGCTGTTTTCCTTTTTCATCGGTGAATTGGCAGTGGAATTATCAAAGAAGGGGAGACATGGAATACAAATGATACCTGGCGCAACAGATTTGCTCTTAATGCTATTTGCTGATG
>JAAQRG010001950.1:0-10611 GCA_011634625.1 Babylonia areolata | reverse complement strand
ATAGATATAATATTTTATGTTATCAAAAGCGTTTTTGTAAAGCACCTAGAGCAGATTTCTGGATAGTGTGCTATATAAGTATCCATTATTATTATTATTATTATTATTGTATGGCATTGTGAAACACTTCTTTCTGTCACATTAATGTCAAAAGTTGTTTCATTTTGATGTCATTCAAAACTTCAGCCGGAAAAGGTTAGGGTCTCTGTTTCAGTTACACATAATCATCACCAAAATTTTGTTGTTTGCTTTGCTGTAGGCCTAATTCCGACGTTGAACTTGAGCTTGGTGGATTGGAATGATCCGTCCCACGTGAAATGCAATAAATGGTGTCAGTTTTAGTTTCATCATCGTTGACGTCATCGTCATTGTCATGATTGTGATTGTCATGAATCAGAGACAGCGTAGCAGGGATCGATCACGATTCCTCGCTGAGTGAGAGAAAGCGCGGGGGCGCTCCATGGACAGACGAACTTAACGTTGTTCTGTTGGCGGCTGTCAAGAGAAGATCCGGTGTATGCCTAGCAGTCTGTTCATACCCCATTGGTTTTTATCCTGGGGTCAAATCTAACTAACCAACCCAGATTTACCTCGGAGTCTGTTTGGACTGGCCTGGAGCGTCTCCCGGGGGATAAATTTCAACCAGTAAGAACTGACCCTACTGGCTGGATTTTACCCTCCTCCAAACTAATAATTATGGGGATCATTCTAGACCTGCTTGAAATTACCCCCGTGGGTAAATTTAGCCCGTTCCCCTTATTCAATTGACATTAACTTCCAGTGAAGGGGAGAGGATGCATTTTAGCATAATAGAGATCGACCCCCACACCCTTTCACGTTGTAGTTGTATTGCCTGCCCCCTCATCCTCCCAGCCACAGTCGGTTATGGGGGTGTATAATAATGATCCAACTATCACTTTCCCTCTAAAACATCCATTTTATGAAATAATTTTATGCTTAGCTGTTCGGACGGTTTTTCTTTCCCTGTTTTTCTTTGACTTAGACTGGTCCAAATCAATCTCGGGTCTTTATAGATTTCGCTGGAATGATTCCTGGGGTGAATTTGACCCAGCAGACCGGACCTTACGCCACCATTTGAGATTCAACCTCAATGGGGAGGAAGGTTGTTCATTCTAGTCCTTCAGTGAAACCCCCCTCCGCAAAGAAAGAAATGTTGAAAGGGGTGAAAGTGGCGGCGAGAGTTCAGGCAGCAAAAGTCCATAGCCCCTTAGAAACACCGCCTTCTCTCCTCTCTGCAATGTTGTAATTCAGGAGGAAGCCAGTCCCAAAGTTCACCCTGTCCTTTTTCTCCACATGGTGGTTGGTACGGGGAGCGGCGACTGGAAGCCGGCTGAGAGTAACCACTTCCCTTGTTTCCGCCATACTGTAATGTAGAAGACTGAAAGGGGGAAGTATAGAGGTGGTCAGAGCAAGCTTGGGGAGAGCTACCACTCCCCTTGTTTCCGCCATGGTGTAATGTGGTAGGGAAGGAGGACAGGTCAGTACAGGCTAATCAACAGCTACCCCTCCCCACACTCACCTACATTTTGATGGAGAGGAAAAAGGTCAGTGCAGTCTAGCCCCAAACGACCCTTCACTGTTACTTCTGTCACATTATAATGTGGAGAGGGGGTGAGGGGGGCGGGTGTGTGTGTGTATGTGGGAAGGGGGGGGGGCTGTCAAAGCCTGTCCTGAGCAATTCCTTTCCTCAACTTCCAGCATATCGTATCGTGAACAGGTGCCAGTACAGGTAGCCCTGACCTACCCTCTTCCCTTACTTTCATCACGTGTAGTGGGGAAGACCTTCAGTGTAGACCATGACTATAGGACACCGCCACCTATGCTTCCGTTTAGTTGTAATAAAGAATGGTAGGGGGTCATTAAAGGCTAGCCCAGAACGCATCCCCCCCCCCTCCCCTAGACCAGAATGACGGCCAAGTGATATCGAGTTCAGTATTGGGGGTAGACTGTTAAATCGGGAAGGTTATCCCCGTCCAGTTCTTGATGCCGTCAAATCAACACTTGAACAGTGGCCTGCAGGACAGTTTTTGAGAGAGTAACTATGATGACTATTCAATTCATCAAGCAGGAGGCAGTTGATCAAACTTCAGGCCGCGAGATGAGCCAAAAAGACTATAATGTTCTGCTGTTTTAATTTTCACATATCCTTGCTCTCTGGATTGATTGAGAAAATATTTAATGTCTAAATCTTACACCCGTTAGGCTGGAAGCTTATACTAGATCCCTCGTTTGTTTGTCATCCTGTGGGGCTCGTTTCCGCTGGCCTTTCAGTCCTTACCATCTCCTTCGGGCGGGTCGCTCCGCTTATGAGTAGATACTATCTGTTGACATTTTCCACCCGTTGAACTCAAACAAACAGTGCTATCCATCACTCTAGATTGAAGGCTCCATTGTAACAGTTTCAATGGCCCTCCACGCAGGGAAGAATAGCAGCCTCACGATCAGTTTCAAACGAGGCGCGTGTTCTTGGCCTGCTGTGAATAGCCCTCGTCGTGGCCTCGGCGGGAGCAGTTTTGGCATGAATGTTCAAAGAACTTTTGGCGTCGGCCTGACAATGGATGTTTGTCGTCATGGTTGGAAAAATCTGCGTCACAGTTCAATCATTCGAAACGGGCTGGAGCTCTAAATGGATTCCATTACTCCCGCCCGGCCCGGTAACTGACCGGGCGCGGTGCCACAAAGAGTGTCACTTTTCAGCTGGGGTGTCGAGGGGGATAATTTTTCTTCTCTTTGCGCACTCACACTTTCCAGGAGTTTGTTTTGACACCTGGTGGAACGTGCGCTGAAAGGAGCGTTCAGAAAGTCACATAGTTCTTTTTAATTTAACTTTTCGTGCTTGAATGATCCCGTTGAATGGCTCAGGGAACAATTTTGATAGTCCGCTGGGCGATGATATCCCATAGGTTTTCACATTTTGCTATTGACAAGGATGATGAAAAGTTTCAGATCGAGTAGAAGTAACGCATGCGCATGTGTGTAATAGCGTGTGCGACCAGGTGTGTGTGTGTGTGTGCGCGAGCGCGCGCGCGCGCGCGTGTGTCTGCGTGCGTGCTTGTGTATTTATACTTTTTTAAAATTCAAAGTCTTTTCACATTAAATTATAATATATATATATATAGTGTGTGACCGTGTGTGTGTGTGTGTGTGTGTGTGTGTGTGTGTGTGTGTGTGCGCGCGCGCATGCTTGCTTTCATGCTTGTGAGTGTGTGTATGTATGCACGTTCGTGTATATGAAGAAAAGGCGAGTGTACATAGAAAGGATCAATTAGAAAAGTGCAATCAACATCCCGTAAATACTAAGATATAACGTCAATAAACAAATTAAAAGAAAACCAATACATCAATAGACTACCTGTAACCTAAGTCACACAACAGGAACCCTCCAATCGAAATATCAAACAGGGATCAGCAATTCAGTGTGTGTGTGTGTGTGTGTGTGTGTGTGTGTGTGTGTGTGTGTGTGTGTGTGTGTGTGATTGTGTGTGTGTTTTGCGCATGCGTGTGAGCGCGTGTCTAAGTATATGTGTGTGCATGTGTGTATGTGTGCGCGCGCGCGTGTGAAGTTGGAGATATAGAGGTTGAGACTCTTTAATGAAACGAACGTAATATCATGGTTAAGTATACCAATGACAATTCTCTCTAATGCCTGATTCCGAATAGTAAGGGGTCAAAATGCAAGTATTCGAATTCGTCAGCTTGTGTGACCAAAAGAACTCCACCAAAAACAAAAACAAAAACCCCAAACGATACAGAAGGAAGGATCAATTACACGTCTGCCAAAAGGGGATAAACCAAGGGAATACTTAAAAAACAACAACTGGAGGCCTATATCCTTGTTAAATGTTATTTATAAGATAGGATCAGCATGTATAGCTAGTAGAATTAAGTCAGTCCTGCCGAAGTTAATAAATGAAGATCAGACAGGTTTTATTCCAGGTAGATACATTGGTGATAACTTAAGAATACTATATGACATCATGCATTATTTAGAAAAAGAAGACATTTCAGGCTTATCAGCTTCAATAGACTTTGAAAAGGCATTTGATTCGTAAACTGGGTATATATGAACAAGGTCTTAAATGCTTTTGGATTTGGAGAAGATATATGTAAATGGATATGCACTTTTTACAGAAATATAAAGTCATATGTCATAGTAAATGGTAAGGTATCCCAAGGTTTCAAAATACAAAGGGGGTGCCGTCAGGGAGATCCGATTTCGCCATATCTATTTGTATTGTGCTCTGAAATTCTGGCATGCAAGATTAGGGAAGATGAGGGTATTAAAGGCATTAGCATATTGAACACCGAATTTAAAATTAGTCAGTTCGCATTACAAACAGTGACATGTGCAATTTCTGTAAAAATGAGATACATTCAGTACAACATTATCTATGGTTTTGCAAGTTCTCTCAATTGTTTTGGAAGGAATTAGAGAACGTTTTTAAGGAAAGATGTGATACTTGCTCAAACGTTAAGTTAAACCTAGAATTAGTTCTCTTTGGAAAAGATGAAATTACAAAAATAGATGAAACTTTCGACTATATTATTCTTTTTGCAAAATATTTTGTTTATAAATGCAGAATAAATAAAATTAAACCATGTATGTAGCACTTTCTGGATGATTTAAGAAATAGTTATAAAGTAGAAGGATATATGCATTAAATGGAAATGTTAAGCGTTGTATTTAAGAGAAAATGATGTCCATAGATAAAACTTATCGAAAACAATAACCCATGACAAAATATGAAGAAAGATCAAAATGCACAACAATAATGAAGGCTCAATGATATATTTTTTATACTTGAAAAACAGATGTATGTCAATGTGTAAGTATGCGAGTATGTAAAAAATATATGTATGTGTATTCATGTGCACTTATGTGTCTGCTTTTGTATGGCCAGCTGAAGGAAGGCCACCGCGAACTTGGAAGACCCTTCAAGCGCTTCAAGGACACCTTGAAGACAAACCTCAAAGTCTGTGACATAGACATCGCTTCCTGGGAAACTGATGCCCTTGACCGCTCTCGCTGGAGGATGCTGTGCTCTAGTGGCATAAAGACGTTTGAAAACAAGAGAACGCTGGCCATTAAGGAGAAGCGTGAGCGAAGGAAGCAGGGCTCAACTTCTGGAGACGTTTTCCCTTGCAACATCTGCGGGAAGTACTGCGCTTCCAGAATCGGCCTCTTCTCCCATATGAGGACACACACCGACAGATAAGCCTGCTTGCCTACTCATCCGTCGGTCCGACGGCAGACTCCATCATCATGTGTCTGCAGTAATAATGTTTAACATGACTGTGTAATGGGTGTTTTATATAGTCACGTATGGAAAACTAGAGGAAATGTGTTCATACATAAGATACTCCAAATGTTTTTGATTTTTTTCCCCGAAAACAATGTATGGATTGTGTTCTTTTCCCATAACGTTAGCTAAGCAAAGTGTCCATAACTCTGTACTGATGCTAGGTATAATGTCTATTATATGTTATAAAACTGCACAGTTACACATGATGAAAATGTGTCCTCCTTGACCAAGTTCATTATTTAAAAAATGTATGCAACAAAACAAAACAAAAACAAAACAAAACAAAACAACCCCCCCCCCCAAAAAAAAACAAACAACAACACACAAACAAACACACCAAACAAAACAAAACTAAAGAAAACAACAACAAACAAAAACAACAACAACTGATTTTAGATTTCAGGAATACCAGTTCTGATCCCTTGCCACTTAAAGACAAACAAGCAGAGATCATCAATTCAAATTTCTGGGACTGTTTGGTATGGAAAGGTTTCTGAGGCAGAATTACAGCTCTGAATTTTAGAAACCGCAACCAAGACCATCGGATCTACCCTCTTTGAATGACATATACCATAAGCGGCAACTCATAAAGGCAAAGTCAGTCAGAATGAATTATATCCAGCTTTCATGAATTTTTTAGTTGCCCAATTCGATCGTTTCGCCAATAGCTTCTTCCGAAGGCCTGTCCCTCGCTCGAACTAACCCAATGTTTTTAAAGCAGAATTATACATTACTACTACTACTACTACTACTACTACTACTACTACTACTACTACTACTATAATCATGATAATAATAATAATAATAATAATGATAATAATAATAATATGTAGGCTTATATAACGCAGTACCCCATCTCAAATGGCGCTCATCGCGCTTTACAGTAAGACGCACAAATTTAATTAAGGCTAAGTGACGTAAAATTATGTACAAAAAATAAAATGAAATATAATATGATGAATAAATAGATAAATAGAGTGTCACATCGCACTTGTTGAAAATTTACATACTTCAAAATAAGTGACATAAAATATGTTAATAATCACAGGCAATATCACAGTATCACATCACATAGGCCCAAATCAGAGCAAGATAAAAACATGTCACATTCACCCTAGTCAAAACATGCACCAAGGAACCAGGCCTCACAGAACCACGCCAAAATCATAACAAATGCACACAAATCAACTCCAAGAGCATGCCCAGTAATCAATCACAGCAAGCACATTTAGATGGAAAAGTTCTACTTAGAAAGATACAACTTGAAAAGATGTGATTTGAGTATTTTCTTGAATGCGGGTGTTGGGGTATGACGAATGTGTGAAGGCAGTGAATTCCACTGTTTTGGTGCAACAAAAGAAAAGGAACATTCACCTAAAGTTCTTGTGCGAATTCTTGGAACAGATAGTGTGCACATGTCATTTGAAGAACGGAGTTGTTTGGATGGTGAATAGACAGAAAGTAGCTATGAAAGATTGACGGGACAAGAATCAGTGAAGAAATTGTGACAAAGACTTGAGTTTGTATTGTATTAGCAAGCATAACCTGATAACCTAAGCAGCCACCGTGAACTGACGGCTGGGTGGACGCGGCTTCAATTTCCAGCTGAGGTGGGGGTTTTCGGTACACAGCCGGCACCTACCCAGAGTTGAGTGTGCTATGAGCTTAAACGGGAAGACTAGACCCACACAGTCGAGTATCACCCACTTCGCGGATGTGTCTTTGGGTGTGTTGCTCAAATTTTCTATGTGTCTGTATCTCTCAGGCTTGGTTATAACAGGGATATCATTATTGAAGGAAGCGTACGGTACAGCTTTGTCACGTTGTCCAAAACCTAAAATGGACATCCAAAGCAGCATTCTCTTCCTGCTCCTCCACCTTCATCATCAATCTGTGAAAAAACAACAATAAAAAAAACAAAAACAAAACAAAACAAAAAATCCCAAGTTTTGTGGCCTTTCATGTCCTGCTCTCATGGTGACCTCAGTTTCGACCCCCCTCCACCTTCGTGCTTGTCTTCGGCGTCGGCAGATTTATCGGTGACTCTCGACTTCACTCTGGGTGAGATGCTCACTCAGTCTGGCTCCGCGACTAAGCTATTATTGTCATCAGCAGCGGGCTTAAAAGGTAGTGTCCAAAGTACGTAAAATCAGAACAGGCACAAATGAACATCACCAGAGTGAGCAATGCAGGGTCTCCTCTGGTGTGTGGCGACCTAACCTCGATGGCTCCCTGTGGATTACTGAAGCTGACTGCGACAGACGAACCCGGATGTGGTTGTGTAATAGGGGGAGTCGGAATTGTCGGCGTTGGAGTGATGCCACAGAACGATGCAGATGACGGGGCAGAAAACAGTACACCTTGTCAGCCGCATATATATGTATGTGTGGAGTATATTCAAAAAAGCATACGCGTTGATATGCTCTCTCTCCCTCCCTCTCTCTCTCTCTGTCTGTCTCCCTGTGGACGTTTGTTGTGCGTGTGCGTGTGCTTGTGAGTGTTATCGCGGGCATGCACAAGCACTTATATGGATATGCACATTATGTCTAAATTCCTACTGTATTCGTGTTTATATATAATTTCTAATTCGTGCTTGTAGTGCATGTACTGTTTATGTTCCCTCTTCCCAATATTTCTTGTGACTCTTGTACACTTGCTAATGCAGACATATTTTATTCTAATTCACCACCTCTTCTGTTGCTGCTTCAGCTACGACTGCTACCGCTGCTACTACTTCTACTACAACTACATTAACAAACATTGCTACAAAATACTTTACCCACAGGTGAGCAAATGAACAACAAAAACAACAACAACAACAAAACAAACAGTGGTGTGTTGGACAGAAGATAACGTGTCCGCTTAGCAAGCGAGAGAATCTATGCGTGCGGGATCGAATCCCACATTCGACAGAATATATTATTTCCCCACTGGATCTTGAGTGGTGGTCTGGACGCTGGTCATTCGGATGAGACGATAAACGGAGGGCTTGTGTGTAGCATGCACTTCGCGCACGTAAGACACCCCAAGGAACAAGATAGTTGTCCCGGGCAAAATTCCGTAGAAATTTACACACTGATTGTAGAAAATTACACTTGCAGACACAAAACCAGGAAAGAAAAAAGGTTGGCGCTGTATGTACTTTAGCGACGCACTCTCCCCGGGGACAGCAGCCCGAATTCTAAACAGAGAAATCTGCTTTGTCCAAAAAGTATAACGTACAATAAAAAACAACAACAAAAAACCCACACAAAAACAAACAGAACAAAACAAAAAACAACAACAACAAAAACAACCCACAAACAAGCAAACAAACAAACAAAAAAGTTAAATAACAAAGAGTGGCAAAAAACTAACATACAACAACAACAAACAAACAAAAAAGCACCCAAGACTGCACTACACTGGAAAATGTGCTTTTGAGAAACAGCTGTACACAAAGCCCGTGAAGACAACAAGAAAAACGTTAGTCCGCCACCCCCTTACAATACACGATACACAATACACAAACTTTATTGTCTATACTTTGGTATAGAGATTTTCTTTTTGGCAGCAGCACAAGTCCAACATAAGAAGAAAACAACAAACAAATAAAATGAATAGAAAATAAAAAGATAAATTAAATGGCACCAAATGGAAATAACTATATACAAATATACATATCACTGAAATTTACGTGCCTCTCCATTTCAGTCAGCCAAGCTGCATTGCACATCTCCCCCCCCCCTCCCACACACACACACACACCGTGCGCACACACACGAACACATACACTCTCTCTCATCCTCTCTCTCTCTGTCTCTCTCTTCACAAAGTATGCAACTACAAAGATCATAGTTCATTTAAAAATCAAATATCACCAAAGACAAGAATTAAACCAAAAAGCAGCACTTCTAAAATTCACAAAAAAGAGGCATCACAGAAGAACAACTTTCATTCATTCATACTAATCAAAAGCCCTAACACAACTTCTTCACCACCACCACCCAATCCCCCACACCCCAATATCCCACACTCCCCCTCCTCTGGAAAAATACCTACAGGCCTAAGCATAATCGCCCCCACCAACCACCCCCCACCCCCTACACACACACACACACACACCTTTCATCCTTCCATTTAAAAAAAAACAAAAAAACCTTACAAGCACCACCTGAGTTCACTCATAAATGTAACAACCTGTCATGATTGCACCACAAATTAAACTTTTAAACATATCACAAGTACATAAATAAATAAGTAGGTAATACACACACACACACACACACACACACACACACACACACGTTCCCACCCACCTACACACACACAATGTATAAATATATATATGCACACACACACAGTGTCCATATATGTTCTATGATATATATATATATATATACATATATATGTGTGTGTGTGTATGTGTACAGATAAAGGGGAAAATACTTGTACATGAATATTAAGATTTGTCAAGTGATTTAAAAAAAAAAAGAAGAAAGAAATGGTGGAAGATGAAATGTGTGTGTGTGTTTATATGTGCATATGCATGCACGAGGGTATGTGTGCATATGCATGTGTTTCTAGCAATTTCTTACCATCAGTCAGTTTCATCCCGTCGTCTTTTCTTATTTCAGACAGGCCTAATTCCCTGATCAAATATGCTGGAACAGGCTGCAAGTCTGAAGTTGTTTTGTATTGGATTCCCCCATCCCATATATTGATTTTTGTGTATGGCAGAATAAGTTCTAATGGCACCGCACTTCTGGTCTAGTGTTCACCAGTGATCAGAGTTAGAGGCCTTGTTCTGGTATGGTGTTGTATCATTAGGAAAGGCACCTTAATAATAATAATAATAATAATATGCCGGCTAATAATAATAATAATATAGCGCCGTGCCCCTATCTCAAATGGGGCTCACCACGCTTTACAGTAAGATATATAAATTTAAGACTAAGTGACATAAAAATATGTATAAAAATTAAAAATAGAATAAAAATTAAATAAAATAGAATTAAAATGGAATAAAATAAATAAATAGACACGGTCTCAGATCACATTTGCTAAAATACATATTTCAGACTATCTCACATCACGCTGGCTAAAATCTACACACTTCAAACAAAGTCACACACACATACACACACACACACACACACACACATATATACATACACATACACACATGTATACACAAACACACACACACAAACACACACACACACACACACACACATACACACATATGTATACATACACATACACACATGTATACACAAACACACACACACACACACACACATATTTA
>JAAQRG010001948.1:5000-10585 GCA_011634625.1 Babylonia areolata | reverse complement strand
CTCTCTCTCTCTCTCTCTATATATATATATATATATATATATATATATATATCACTCTCTCGATGTCTCTCTCCGTTTCTCATTCCGTTACAACTGAACGCAGACAAAAGCGAAGCAATATCACATGAACTAAACAAAAACTGTCTTCCGTCACAGCTGACACAATCAAACTTGGCAGTACATCCATCCCTCTTTCCAGCTCAGTCAGGAACCTCGGCGTTGTCCTTGACAACACACTGTCCATGCAAACATTTATCAGTCAGACATGTCAATCCTGCTACTGTTAATTGCGACGCATCAGTTCCATTCGGAAATATCTGTCCACCGACGCAACATTTAGACTTGTCGTTTCTCTCATTCTCTCTCGCCTTGACTACTGTAACTCCCTGTTGTCTGGTTTGCCTGCTTCATCCATTCAGTTCCTTCAGCGCATACAAAACTCTGCTGCCCGACTCGTCCTCAGAAAGAAAAGATCTGAGCACATCACTCCTATTTTGAAACATCTCCATTGGCTCCCTGTCTCATACAGAATAAAGTATAAGATCAGCACTCTATGTTATAAATGTATTCACAAATCTGCCCCTTCCTATCTTTGTGGCTGCCTTCACCTCTACACTCCATCTCGCTCTCTACGATCGGCTTCGGATCCACTCTGTTTACGCATACCCAGATTCAAACACTCCACTGTTGGACGCCGTTCTTTCTCTGTCTCTGGACCTTGTATTTGAAATGAACTTCCCCTTTCGCTTCGTCAGGTCTCCGCACTCAGCTCTTTCATGTCCGGCCTTAAAACGCACCTCTTCACAAGACAGCCTCCCTCTCTTCCTTGTCTTCAGTTTCTTCAGTTTTAGAGTTATGCATGCGTGTGAATGACTGGTGTGAAAGCGCTTAGATTGGTCTCTGCACAAGATTCAGCGCTATATAAATACCATCATTATTTATTTATTTATTTATTTATCATTCCGTGTCTGTCTCCATCTCTCTCCATCACTCCCTTCCCCCAACCTATCCCTCTCTCCCCTCTCTACCCCCTCTCTCCCTCTCCCACCTCTCCCCCTCTCTCTACCCCCTCTCTCTCCCCTTCCCCCTCTCTTTCCTCCCTTCTCTCTCCCCCTTCTCTTCCACCCATCAACCCCACTTACGTCCCCTCAACCCCCACTACCCACCTCCTCACAGATCAGACACTACAGTACCACAGCGTCCACACGTATCGTCATCAACACGCCCACCCACTCACCCACCCACACACCCACCCACTCACCCAGCCACCCACATCCTGATCATCACCTTTCACAGCCCAGTATAATCATCTCCAGTTGCTCTGGCGCCACAACAGCACAAAAATGACAACAGCATCAGATATAATTTGGTTGCCCCCGTGTTAAAAAAAAAAGGATATTTAAGGGTGTGGATCTCTCTCTCCCTCTCCCTCTCTCTCTCTCTCACTCTCATACACACACAGACACAGGCACACACACAGACACACACACACACACACACACACACAAACACAGACACACAGACACAGACACACAGACACAGACACACAGACACAGACACACAGACACACAGACACAGACACAGACACACACACACACACACACACACACACACACACACACACACACACAGAGTTTTACGCTTCACTACAGTTGGCAGCATTTCCTGATGCCTGTCAAAGTTGTTGACTCTGTCTGGTTTTGTCACAGAGAGGTGAGAGAGAGAGAGAGAGAGAGAGAGAGAGAGAGAGGGGGAGAGAGAGGGGGGAGAGAGAGGGAGAGAGAGAGAGAGGGAGGGAGAGAGAGAGAGAGAGAGAGGGGGGAGAGAGAGGGAGGGAGAGAGAGAGGGGGAGAGAGAGGGGAGGAGAGGAGAGAGAGGGTGGAGAGAGAGAGAGAGGGGGAGAGATAGGGAGAGAGAGAGAGAGAGAGGGAGGGAGGGAGAGAGAGAGACGGGGGTTGAGCGACAGAGACATAGAGAGAGGGAGAGGGAGAGAGAGAGAGACGGGGGTTGAGTGACAGAGACATAGAGAGAGGGAGAGGGAGAGAGAGAGAGAGAGAGAGAGAGAGAGAGAGAGAGAGAGAGAGAGACGGGGTTGAGTGACAGAGACATAGAGAGAGAGAGAGGGAGAGAGAGGGAGGGAGGGAGAGAGAGATGGAGGGAGAGAGAGAGAGAGGGAGGGAGCGAGGTGAGAGAAAAAAGTGAGAGAGAGAGACTGAGGTGAGACTGAGAGAGAGGGGAGAGAGAGAGAGAGAGGGTGAGAGAGAGTGAGAGAGAGAGACAGGAGACAGAGAGAGAGAGAGGGAGAGAGAGAGAGAGACATAGAGAGACAGGAGTCAGAGAGAGAGGAAGAGGGAGGGAGAGAGAGAGAGAGAGAGACATAGAGAGACAGGAGTCAGAGAGAGAGGAAGAGGGAGGGAGAGAGAGAGAGAAGAGACAGAGAGAGAGAGAGGGCGAGAGAGAGAGAGGCATAGAGAGGAGTTAGAGAGAGAGGAAGAGGGAGGGAGAGAGAGAGAGAAGAGACAGAGAGAGAGAGAGGGCGAGAGAGAGAGAGGCATAGAGAGACATGAGTCAGAGAGAGAGGAAGAGGGAGGGAGAGAGAGAGAGAGAGAGAGAGAGAGAGGAGACAGAGAGAGAGAGAGAGGGAGAGAGAGAGAGAGAGAGAGAGAGAGAGAGAGAGACACGGACAGACAGACAGAAGAAACAGGGAGGGAGGGAGAGATCAGAGAGATTAGAGAGAGAGATGAGAGAGAGAGATCACAGAGAGGAATAAGAGATGAGAGAAAAATAAAAAAGATGAGAGACAGAGAGTGTGTGTCTGTGGTCCAGAGTTATATCTGTTGAGCTGATGGATGACAGAAAGAGAGAGAGAGAGAGAGAGGGGGGGGGTGAAGAGAGGGAGAGAGAGTGAGAGAGAGAGGGGCTTTTTGACGCTTTGACACTTTAATGTCATTGGCCATGAGGTCCTTATGACATCGGTGGATGCATCAACATACTTTTGATTTTACAACAAACCACTGTCATAAACGAATGAAAAGGTGAAAGCAAACAATGAAACAAAAGCAAGTTCGTTTTCGCAGAACATTCCATAATCTGTTACGATTAACAGGACCAAAGGCTTTTTTTTAATCAACAAAGGCTGTGTGTATTTCCATATTGTTGGACAGATTCTTCTGTACCAATGCAAACATTGTAAAAAAAAAAAAGATCAATGGTATCATAATCAGCTCTAAACCCTGCTTGCTCCTCGACATTTTTTTCTTCTCCGTCTGCCCATTTGGTTAATCTCTTATTCAAAATATGCGTGTACACTTTACTTATTTTTAAACCTGTAAGGGCTGTTCCATGATAATTGTCGGCGATATTAGCGTCCAGAGAGAGAGAGAGAGAGAGTGTGTGAGAGTGAGAGAGGGAGAGAGAGAGAGAGAGAGAGAGAGAGAGAGAGAGAGAGAGAGAGAGAGAATTTTAGATCTCGAAGGAAATGAAATAGGCATAAATGTCGGCCTCAAGAACTCTGAAATTTTGATGTTAGGCCATTGATCTCTAAGCAGCATATAGCGTGCACGTGTTGCATATACGTCTTAGTTAAACACAATCACCAAAGAACAACACAACCACAAAATATACAACAGTGAACTGAGGTAGTAAGACAGAGAGAGAGAGAGAGAGAGAGAGAGACAGACAGACAGACGGACAGACACACATACACACAGACAGACAGACAGGGATAGGGTCGAAAACAGAACATTATAAATCTCGAAGGAAATGAAATAAGCATAAATCGGCTTTTTTAATTACATTCATTCATGGAAAATGCAGGACGTTTGCCAAATATACAAGAAGTTGGAAAGAAAATACATATCATGATTGAATGATTGTCTGATGGACCGACACATAGGTAGTGAGAGAGGGAGAGAGAGAGAGAGGGCGAGAGAGAGAGAAAAAAAATCGAAATCGAAATCGAAACTTTTTTATTGAGGGAAAAGGAATAGGCACTTATCGGCCTGTTTTCATCCTACCGTCGTAAAGAAAATGTATAAACTAATCTAGGAAATACAAGAAGACTGAAAACAAAGTAGGAAAAAAATACATACACATCGCATGGCAACAACAACAAGAACAAATAAATGGCATAGAAAACACACAGTTCTCCACAAAATAACATAGTATGCATTTGCGTGAAGGAGAGAGGGAAGGACGAAGGGAAGGAAGGAAGAGATACGAAGAAGGAGAGAGAGGAAAAACTGTTGAGAGAGAGAGAGAGAGAGAGAGAGAGAGAGAGAGAGACAGACAGACAGACAGACAGGCAGAGCGAGAGAGAGAATGACATAGGCAAATCCATCTGAGGACTGCAGCGCTGCCACGAATTTGAAAAGTCCGTTGGAAAATCATGACAGGAAATTTAACTTCCAACATCTTCAGAGCTCGATATCTTTCTTTTTCTTCTTCTTCTCTTTTATTTTCTTCATTTATGAGGAGTGTGATATCATACGGGTGCCCATGTGTTTTAAGACTATTTAGCATGCACATATAAGAGTTGACTTGATCAAAATTTTCTGCCTTTTAAATATTATTAGTAGCAGTAGTATTTTTATGTATTTATCTATTACTTTTATTTATTTATTTATTTATTTTATTTATCTATTATTATTTATTTTATTTTATTTATTTATTTTTTTCTTAATTTTTGTTGTTGTTTTTTTGTTTGTTTTTTTCCTCAAGGCCTGACTAAGCGCGTTGGGTTACGCTGCTGGTCAGGTATCTCCTTGACAGATGTGGTGTAGCGCATATGGATTGGACCGAACGCAGTGACGCTTCCTTAGCTGCTGATACTGATACTGATATTGACACTGACACTGACACTGACATTGATACTGACACTGACACTGATACTGATACTGATATTGACACTGACACTGACACTGATGCTGACACTGACACTGACACTGATACTGATACTGGATGGTTTCTAGAAGGCCGAATCCCAAAAGTGTAGAAGCAAAATATTCGAAAACAGCGTGAATCTACAAAGTAAAGTATAAATAGTTCATGCTTTTTTCCCAGGATGGTACAGTGTGATGGGCTGTATGTAGAGGGCTGTATGTAGAGGGCTGTATGTAGAGGGCTGTATGTAGAGGGCTGTACTGTAGAGGGCTGTATGTAGAGGGCTGTATGTAGAGGGCTGTATGTAGAGGGCTGTATGTAGAGGGCTGTACTGTAGAGGGCTGTATGTAGAGGGCTGTATGTAGAGGGCTGTATATAGAGGGCTGTATGTAGAGGGCTGTATGTAGAGGGCTGTATGTAGAGGGCTGTATGTAGAGGGCTGTATGTAGAGGGCTGTACTGTAGAGGGCTGTATTGTAAAGGGCTGTATGTAGAGGGCTGTATGTAGAGGGCTGTATGTAGAGGGCTGTATGTAGAGGGCTGTATGTAGAGGGCTGTATGTAGAGGGCTGTATGTAGAGGGCTGTATGTAGAGGGCTGTATTGTAGAGGGCTGTATGTAGGGCTGTATGTAGAGGGCTGTATGTAGAGGGCTGTATGTAGAGGGCTGTATGTAGAGGGCTGTATGTAGAGGGCTGTATGTAGAG
>JAAQRG010001944.1:0-10603 GCA_011634625.1 Babylonia areolata | reverse complement strand
GTGTTTTTATGATTTTTTTTTTTTTTTTTTTTTTTTTTTCCACTGTTGATCTGAGCCATTTTCTGCCTGTGGTTGCATGTGTATGGGTGAGTGTGGTTAGTCATTTTTGGGTGTGGCTGCATGTGGATGGGCAATTGAGAGTGTATTGAGTCTAAACTGACTTTGCTGTTAGAGAAAATGTGCTGTAGAAACGACGTTCATTTGTGTATGTCATTGTGTGTCTCTCCCACGAAACTATGTTTCCATATTATATGGAGGTGGTTTACGCCTGTAGAGGGTTTTCCGTCCTGTCCAGGGAAATGAAATAGGACACAGCTCAAAGTGATCCGTTGCATGTGTTTGACGTTTTATTGCCTTAGACTTAGAGGATGGATTGTTTTTTGTAGGCCTCGTTCAGAGTTTAGCTCACGTCAAACATTTGGCTTGGCTCACTCAGCTTATTAATATCAGAGATTTACAATTACATAAGCTTACAGTTGGGCCACCAGCAAAGTAAGAGCTGTATCATCAATGGTTTCCCCACTGCAACGGGAAATCATTTACAGTTTAGTCTTGTGAAGGACTAAGACTTTCAGACTGGGAGGCAAACTGCACTGGCCGTTAGTGCTGCAGCCTTGGGGGCTAGTTGGCCTTTGGGGACCATTCCCATCACTGACTGTCCTAAAGCCCTCTTATCCCAGCATGTGAGGGTGTAATTTGAGCATTGCTAAGACTTTGTTATGGATCAAAGCAATCCCTTTATGTAATCTGTAACATTTTGTTACCCAAGTATTTGATTGATTGTTTTTCTAGGCCACAGAGGTTAGCTAATGTCAAACTGTTGACATGGCTTCAGGTCAGGGTCAAATGTTGGATAATGATTATGGGCCAGTCATGCTTTGCTGATGGTGATAGAACCTGGAATGTTGAGAGGAGAGACACTTCACTGGGGCAGGCACCCCTATACAGCCCAGGCCTACTTTTTCCTTGCACACACACAAGTACATAATGATAAACATTACACTAATTTTATTTTACACACGCATGCACGCACGCACGCGCGCGCGCGCACACACACACACACACACACACACACATACACACACATATAACGTTTCCATTTTTCCCTAGCGTTGTCTCTCCCTATCTCCCCTCCACACACACACACACACACTCTTCTTCCCCCTCCCCCTCCCCCTCCCACAACCCCTACCTCCTCAGTTTTGTTGTTGGTTTTTTTTTGTTTTTTTTGTCTAATATCACTTCAAATGGAAAGACGTTAAACTGAAGACAACAACAGCAACAACAACACCACACACACACACACACACACACACACACACACACACATATGAATGGGGTGGGCATGCTGTATTTGTGTTCAAGCATGTATGTGTTTGTGTGTGTTTGTCACTTTGTGTGTATGTGTGTGTGTGTGTGTGTGAAACAGAAATGCTATTTTATATTTCATTTTCTCTTTATTATTGTATTAATAAAACTTTCTAATGAAATTTAAAGAAATTAAAATGAAATAAAATTATATATACACATACATGCATGCGCACACATACATTCATTCAAGCACTCACACTCATGCATTTCTGCATTTGAAAACACACATGCACACACACACACACACACACACACACACACACACACACACATTGTGTGGTTGGTTGGTTGTTTCTATTTTTCTCACAGATGGCAGGATGTTAAAAAAAAAACACACAAAAAAACAAAACAGTTGCACAGCTTATTCAGTTAACCACCATGAAGTGAAATTTTGACTTTGCTACACACACACACACACACACACACACACACACACACACACACACACACACACACACACACACACACACACACACACACACACACACACACACACACACACACACACACACACACACACACACACACACACACACACACATACACTCACACTCACTCACTCATTCACTCACAGTCAAGTTGGTAGACATATATATTTAATCTTTGTTTAATCTCAAAGATGTGCCACTGCCATTAAAATGTCATGATCTAGGTCAGTTTTTGCGAGAGCATCTGTTGATTGACATTGTCAACACAGGTGATATGGCCATAACTTGTGCATGGGCACACAGCTCAGTACTATGGCTTTAATAATAGTGGTCTTTTATCATATTATATTTTGTATTTGTATTTATTTTTATCACAAAAGATTTCTCTGTGTGAAATTCAGGCTGCTCTCCCCAGGGAGAGCGCATCGCTATACTACAGCGCCACCCATTTTTAAAATTTTTTTTCCTGCATGCAGTTTTATTTTACTGTACTGTAAACATTGTATTACAATTAAACCTGTGCCCATGATTAGTGTTACTGTGTAGGAAACTGTAGCAGCTGTTTCCAACTCCAAGGGAAAACACGTGTGGATTTTCCAACAGGTTTACAAGTGCCATATACTTCAGCATAGGGTGGAAGTATTGCTAATGAGTATTTGTACACATTTACATTATATTTTCACCTCTACTTTCTTCCGTATAAAACTTGATGTGCTGAAGACAAAGTACAGTAAGAATGTTGCATGTATCTGTGGTAAGCAGTTCAGCTTGCATCATTGTTTGTTTCACTGTCAGCAGTTACGTACCTTCTTGCCCAAGTTTTTCAAAGAGAAAAATTATTCTGCAGATGATTTTTGGAAAGTTATTTCTGATGAGGTTCTTATGGTCGAACTTTCACAGGCATTAGTTCATAGACCTATTTCTACATTCCTTTAATGTACTTCAGAATTGTGTTTATGGTTTCTGATTATTATTATCATTATTGAATTGTTACTGTTAAATGTAACTGCATGTTAGTCATGCATTTTTTGGTAGTTTTTCAACCTTTTTTGTTTTCCTCTTCCCTCTCCCCTCCCCTGTGCCCCCCATCCCACGGCCCCCTTCCCCACTGTAAAAAAAAAATAAAATTTTTAATTGTCTAATATCACTGATAGTGAAAAGGCACTAAACTGAAGAATGAACACACATACACACACACACACACACACACACACACACACACACACACACACACACAAACATGCTTGCATGCGCACACACACACACACACACACACACACACACACGCGCGCACACACATTATATGCAGGCACAAACGCATGGAAAGTCACAAATTTTGATGCCCACTCAAAACTAGATATAATGTTCCTATCATGTGCATGAAGCTGTTTCTTTTCTTTTCTAAGATCTGATTATCCTGGATGTTGACGTTCATTCACAGCTGACCAAATCAGAAAGTAGAAAGAACAAAACCAAACCACAATCCATTTTGTCATACGCTTATGAGCCACACAGCGCCATGACTAAGCAGAACTCCGAATGGTTTGATTCTGGAGGTCTCTGGCCCATTACAGTGGGGTGAGAAAATGTAAAAAATGACATGTTAGATACTGTCATGTTCGCTTCATATTGTCAATTCAGCTTTGTCTGGTGCTTTATACACAAATATTGCTAAGTCTTTTAGTCAGATATTCAGTCGTGTTTTAACATTAGATAAGTAAATCTGAATAATGACGGTTGAGGATAGAATTTATTAGGAGCTAATTCATCTCTAAGGATTTTATAGCTGGGGCAGATGGAAAGAAAGTGTATTTCAGATTCAATACATTTTTTTCAAATAGGACAGATATGACTGCCCTCTCCTGTTATCGCATGAACTCACTCCGGATGACGGAACACCATAGTGTACCTGATTTAAGGTAGCGTTCTGGACGACGGAATGCTAAAGCGGTTTCAACAATTAAAATTTTTTCCACGTTTACTTCATGGGGTAGCATAACAATTGCAGCTACACCGGGCATTGCGAACGTGTCAAGGGTCAAATGGAAAGTTTCTTCATGAGATTTCGTAACAACACACTCCACAGCGAGCCAGTGAGTTCAGGACCCCACATGACAAGCTAATCTGCATGCGTATTAAAAATGGCGTCGCAGGCAATACAAGTGGAAATTTTTGGAGCAAACTAGATCACGACAGCGGCTTTTACCACTGCTGAAGTGATTGAAATGCTTCAAACTGAAGGTTTTGACATTGACAAGGATGATGAAGATGTTGAATAAAGTATCTGCAGTGAAGAAAGCAGCTAGCAAGAAGGTACTGTTAGTGACTCAGCTTCTGAGAGCAGTGAAGAGGGAGGGGGGTGGGCATTCACACGATGTGAGGAGAGGGGTCAGTGGGTCAAATACAGTGAGTTTCATTCAGATATTTTATGTTTTGTATTTTTTGTGATTTTTTTTCCTAACCCGAACAAATGGGTCATCTGTAGGGAAAAGCAAGGGAGAGAACTATTCATTCGGAGTGAGTTAAAGTTTATAAAGCGGCCATTCAGTGGTGATATTCCTACACTGAACCTTGTAAATACCTTTCTAATATGAATGTTTGGAAGTTGGCAAAGATAGGTACTTACCATGACTGAACAGTGTATGGGTACAGCAGACACATGGCTCTGTGTGTTTGTGTGTGCAGGGGGTCGGCGATTGCCAAGATCGTGGGCTGCAACGCCGCAGAGATGCCAGAGACCTTTGAGAAGGAGGTGCGGATGTGGGTGTTTGAGGAGATGGTGGAGGGGCAGAAGCTGACGGAGATCATCAACACCAAGCACCAGAACGTCAAGTACCTGCCCAACATTGACCTGCCGCACAATGTGGTCAGTGGGGAGTATGAGAGGTTGGAATGTGTGAGTTGTGTGGGGGGTGTTGGTATGTGCTTGCAGTTGCAAAATTACTTGATTTTTGTGTGTGTATGTGTGTGTTTGCTATGTGAGTGGCATAATGTTTTGCATTTGTATTTCTTTTTATGACAACATATTTCTGTATGTGAAATTCGGGCTGCTCTCCCCAGGGAGAGCCCGTCGCTACACTACAGCGCCACCCATTTTTTTGTTATTTTTTCCTGCGTGCAGTTTTATTTGTTTTTCCTATTGAAGTGGATTTTACTACAGAATTTTGCCAGGAACAACCCTTTTGTTGCCCTGGGTTCTTTTATGTGCGCTAAGTGCATGCTGCACACAGGACCTCGGTTTATCATCTCATCGGAATGACTAGTGTCCAGACCGCCACTCAAGGTCTAGTGGTGGGGGAGAAAATGTCGGTGGTTGAGCCATGATTCGAACCAGCGCACTCAGATTCTCTTGCTTCATAGGCGGACCCGTTACCTCTAGGCCATCACTCCACTTTGTGTGTGTGGGTGTGCTTGCATGTATATGTGTGTGTGCTTATGGACATATGCTGGCTCTTAGTGCTGCAGCCTTGGAGATTAGTTGGCTTTAGGGACCATCCCAAATCCCACTGTCCCAAAGCCCTCTTGGCTGAGAGTGTGGGGATGTAATTTGAGCAAGACACTGCCTCCTCTGCTGTTCTCATGTCAAAGACATGACATACATGATACATGTGTGTGTGTGTGTCTGTGTGTGTGTGTGTGTTAATTGTTGAGTGTCCTCATCATATGTAGTGTGTGTGAGTTTCTGTGTGTACTTATGTATGTATATATGTGTGTGTGTGTTTGTGTGTGAGTGTCATTATACATGTCTGTGCCTATGCGTGCATATATAGTTGTGCGTACATGTGTTTGTTTTAGTTATGTGAGTGTCATCATTGTTCTTGAAACACAGATGACTTGAACTCAACACTGACGGGCGCAATAGCCGAATGGTTAAAGCGTTGGACTTTCAATCTGAGGATCCAGGGTTCAAATCACGGTGACGACACCTGGTGGGTAAAGGATGGAGATTTTTACCATCTCGCAGGTCAACATATGTGCAGACCTGCCAGTGCCTGAACCCCCTTCATGTGTATACGCAAGCAGAAGATCAAATACGCATGTTAAAGATCATGTAATCCATGTCAGCATTCAGTGGGTTATGGAAACAAGAACATACCCAGCATGCACACCCCTGAAAGCGGAGTATGGCTGCCTACATAGCTGGATAAAAACGGTCATACACGTAAAAGCCCACACGCGTATATACGAGTGAACGTGGGAATTGGAGCCCATGAACGAAGAAGAAGAAGAAGAACTCACCATGATTGATGTGGGCAGATCGCAGTGCCGGACGTGAAGGAGTCGGCCAAAGACGCAGACTTCCTGATCTTCGTCTTGCCGCACCAGTTCGTCAAGGGCGTGTGCAAGCAGCTGAAGGGCACGCTGAAAAAAGGCACTGTCGCCGTCACCCTCATCAAGGTAGGTCACTCCTGATGAATGCAGAGATGCAAGCTGTTACGATTTTTGCCATACTTTGTTACACTTGATTGTAGTTTGTTCCAACGTCACGCCAACGTCAGAACTGTTCTGACGAGTTCATTTTCGACCACATAGCATGGTCACATGCTTTCCTGTTGTAACATTATCCAGACGCTCTAGACCTACTGATCATGAGGCCAGGGCAGTCGCTACTAACCTTAGTCTCACGTGATGATGCTCAGCTAATTGCATGCATGTTTACCTTGAAACGGCATTGAATGGACCAGTCAGCTTAATCGTAGCAGTTACACTGTGTTGCAGGTAGGCCCAAGTGTTTGTATGCGTTGTAGATAAAATGTACGTTTGCTGATGTGGCTCAGAGTCTGAGTGTTCATACCAAATTTGAAATGTTCCTGCCAAATTTCCTGATTGTTCCTACAAACAGTTGACAGGGGTTGGCATCTGTGAACTCTCCCCTGGCCTGGCCCTTTTATCACTCCTGATGAATGCTCTCCCATAGGCCTGACCCTCATCAGGGTAGGTCACTCCTGGTGAATGCTCTCCCCTGATCTGATCCTCATCAGGGTAGGTCACTCCTGATGAATGCTCTCCCATAGGCCTGACCCTCATCAAGGTAGGTCACTCCTGATGAATGCTCTCTCATAGGCCTGACCCTCATCGTTAGGTCACTCCTGATGAATGCTCTCCCCTGGTCTTACCCTCATCAGGGTAGGTCACTCCTGATGAATGCTCTCCCCTGGTCTGACCCTCATCAGGGTAGGTCACTCCTGATGAATGCTCTCCCCTGATCTGATCCTCATCAAGGTAGGTCACTCCTGGTGAATGCTCTCCCCTGGTCTGACCCTCATCAAGGTAGGTCACTCCTGATGAATGCTCTCCCATAGATAGGCCTGACCCTCATCAAGGTAGGTCACTCCTGATGAATGCTCTCCCATAGGCCTGACCCTCATCAAGGTAGGTCACTCCTGATGAATGCTCTCCCATAGGCCTGACCCTCATCAAGGTAGGTCACTACTGATTAATGCTCTCCCCTGGCCTAACCCTCTGGAAGGGGACGTGAGACGAGAGGGATTGTGATTTGTTTTATGATTCATTTTTGTTGGGTTGGAATATGGGAAGTGGAATTTAACTCTCTCCATACGAACGGAGAAAGAGACAATGTTAACAGCGTTTCACCCCAGTTACCATCATCAAAATATTGCAGGCGGAAGGCTCTTATACTGAAGAGGTGAATGTTTACAAAGAATACCACAATTCTGACGACGGAAGCTAAAGGTTGGGTCATTCAGACACCCACTGGACATCCGAAGGGTCTGTGTAGAGGAGAAGAGAGGACTGGGCATACTGAGTGAGTTAAGGTTGTTGTTGGTTGTTGTTGTTGTTTTTTGGGGGGTCATTATGTGAACAGATGTCTGATAAGAAAAAGGAGAAGAAGGATTAAAGGCCCCATACTGTGTTATTGCTATAGGGGTGGTGAATTCATAGTCACTAGAATCAGCGACTTGGCATTGGAAAGCAGGGCACAATCCTTTCCTTCCCCCCATTTCAACTCACTCCGGACAAATAGTTCTCTCCCTTGCTTTTCCCTACAGGGTTAGGGTTAGAAAAAAAATCACAAAAAATACAAAACATAAAGTATCTGAATGAAACTCAATGTACTTGACCCACTGACCCCTCTCCTCACGTCGTGTGAACGCCCACCCCCCTCCCTCTTCACTGCTTTCAGAAGTTGAGTTACTATCAGTACCTTCTTGCTGATAGCTTTCTTCACTGCAGATACTTTATTCAACGTTTTCATCATCATCATCGATGTCAAAACCTTCAGTTTGAAGCATTTCAATCACTTCAGCAGTGGTAAAAGCCGCTGTCGTAATCAAGTTTGCTCCAAAAATTTCCACTTGTATCGCCTGTGACGCCATTTTCAATACGTATGCAGATTAGTTTGTCGTGTGGGGTCCTGAACTCGCTGTGGAGTGTGTTGTTACGAAATCTCATGAAGAAACTTTCCATTCAGCCCTTGACACGTTCGCAATGCCCGGTGTAGCTGCAATTGTTATGCTATCCCATGAGGAAAACGTGGAAAAAAATTTTGATTGTCGAAACCGCTATAGCGTTCCGTCATCCGGAATGCTACATTACGTCAGGTACGCTATAGCATTCCATCATCTGGAGTAAGTTAACCTTCCCCAGCTGGAAGTCAGGTACCCACTCACACCTGGGGGAGTGAGAATTGTTTTTGTTTTTTTTGTTTTTGTTTTTAAGAAAGGACCCTGCAGGTGACTGTTGGCTGCCATTCTTTCTGTCTCTGGACCTTGCAGTTGGAATGAACTTCCTTTTTCGCTTCGTCAAGTCTCCACACTCAGCTCTTTCAAGTGTGGCCTTAAAACCCATCTCTTCCCAAAATAGCCTCCCTCCCCTGCCTCTTCCTTGTCTTCAGTTTCTCCAGTTTTAGAATTATGCATGCGTGTGAATGACTGGTGTGAAAGCGCTTTGATTTGTCTCTGCACAAGATTCAGCGCTATATAAATACCATAATTATTATTATTTAATTGGCCAGGGATGTTAAGCGCTGTGACTTGATCTGAGAAAGTCTTCATTTTATGGCCGCTGCTCCAATCTCCATTTGTTGACTGCAGTGCTCCTGTTCCCTGATCTGTGAAGAAACAGCAGCAACAACAAAACCCTTGCTTCAGTTCCATAAGAAGTAACATGGCTCATCAGTGGTGCAATAGCCAAGTGGTTAAAGCGTTGGGCTTTCAACCTGAGGGTCCTGTGTTTGAATCTCGGTGACGGCACCAGGTGGGTTAAGGGTAAAGGGTGGAGACTTTTCTGATCTCACAGGTCAACATATGTGCATACCTGCTTGCGCCTGAACCCCCTTCATATGTGTATGCATGCAGAAGATCAAATACGCATGTTAAAGATCCTGTAATCACATGTCAGTGTTCGGTGGGTTATGGAGAGAAGAACAATTCCAGCATTCACAGCCCAGAAAATGGAGTGTGGCTCAAAACTTGTCTACAGCAGCAAGTGGCAGATTGGAATCCATGATCAGCCAGCAAATCATCGCTTCGGCTGTCATGACATCCTGCTCCGTTGTATTTTTTCTTTTCTACCGTATGGGGCTGAAAGAATGGAGCCGTGGAGCTAAGCTTTCCAACTGCTTTCTCAAGTTTTGGAAGGCTGAATCAGTGGCGTTTCCAGATTCCAAAATTGCCTAAGATTGAAGTTGTTCCTGTTTCTTGCCCGTCTGATCACAACCAAGTAGGACTGGAAGCCTCCTCCCCTTTGACACATTGGAACTCAAATTTCTTCACTTGAAAGCATTGAAGTGACCCTGGTTACAACTATTTGACATGTATGTATAAAAAATTATTTTAAAAAATAAAATAAAAAAGGCCTGTTTTGGGACAAACATCAACACTAACAATTGCCTGTTCCCTTCATCTACCTGTCAGACACATTCATCAGTACTGATTAAATACAGTTTTATCAAGCTGTTTATGAAAGGTAAAAAAACAACAACACACACACACACCAAAAAACAACATTCATTTGCCTTTCAGAATAATGATGATATAATAATTATGTCAACCTTGGTGGTAAAAAATGCTTGGTTTCAAAAAAAAAAAAAAAAAAAAAGCTACACTTTGCTACCCTGAAACTAAATTTATGCCCCTCCAAGCTACACTTGTACACTTGTATCTGTTGGGGGTTAACAGGTCTGTGATGGTGGTGATGATGGTGGTGCTGATGGTGATGGTGGTGCTGATGATGGTGGTGGTGGTTAGTGATGATGATGGTGGTGGTGGTGGTTAGTGATGATAATGGTGGTGGTGGTGTTGCAGGGGTTTGAGGTGGCGGAAGGGGGAGGCATCCTGCTGATCTCCCAGGTGATCCGCAACATGCTGGACATCCCCTGCGCCATCCTGATGGGCGCCAACATCGCTAACGAGGTCGCTCTGGAGAACTACTGCGAGGCCACTGTCGGTCAGTCCTTCACTTCAGGGTGGGGTGGGGAGTGGTTGGATGGGTAATGCCTAGTGGGGTGGGGAGTGGTTAGAGGGGTAGTGCCTAGTGGGGTGGGGAGTGGTTAGAGGGGTAGTGCCTAGTGGGGTGGGGAGTGGTTGGATGGGTAGTGCCTAGTGGGGTGGGGAGTGGTTAGAGGGGTAGTCCCTAGTGGGGTTGGGAGTGGTTGGATGGGTAATGCCTAGTGGGGTGGGGAGTGGTTGGATGGGTAGTCCCTAGTGGGGTGGAGAGTGGTTAGAGGGGTAGTGCCTAGTGGGGTGGGGAGTGGTTAGAGGGGTAGTCCCTAGTGGGGTGGGGAGTGGTTAGAGGGGTAGTGCCTAGTGGGGTGGGGAGTGGTTAGAGGGGTAGTGCCTAGT
>JAAQRG010001940.1:5000-10553 GCA_011634625.1 Babylonia areolata | reverse complement strand
CCAAGCCCTGCGGCGATGGAGAAGTGGTAACGGGGACAGGCAGAGGATGCTGCTGGCAGTTCCTAGTCACGACTCTGCACGCAGGCGGCTGTGGGGTGATAGTCGTCCGCCGTAGACTGGGGCAGATGCGGCGCCCGTATCCTCCCACAGTGTCAGAGCAGCCCTTTTTAGGGACAGCACTGCTTTTCCCACATGGGGAAGGGGAGATAAAAGGATCCCTAAACAAAGCCTGCCTCACCTAATACCTAGTAGGAAACCACACCTACTTGGACATCCAACACTAGAGGTTGAAAACAACAGAAGAAAAGAACCAGGAGTCATGCCCTGTGTCTGGGTGCCTGGAATTTTCGCATCCTTTTAGACAGAGACGACAGACCAGAAAGGCGCACAGCGCTCATTGCTAGAATGCTTGATCGCTACCAGCTGGACATAGCATAGGCCAGGAGACATATAGAGGCCAGCCACAAAAGGGTTTTTCTACTGTCTTATTTACAATAGTTATGAGAACATAAGAAGAGAAGAAGAAGAGATAAGAGGAAAACAGTGCACTGATAAGGACACAATCAAACAAAATGTCATTAATCACAACATGTCAGCACAAGTGAATAGAAAAGCACATGTATATATATTACATGGAAGGACTACCACTCGGTTTGGGATAAGCAACAGCATAAGATAAGATAGTGCATATGTGTGAAGACCAAACACTGACATCAATTGACATTTCTAATATATTTGCATAGTGTAAATAATGTGGCGAATGCTAAGCGAGTAAGAGAGCAGGACCTAGCCGGTGACTCGCCAGGTGAAAAGTGACCAGATGATCACCCACTCTGCCAGTTTATGCAAGTTAAGCAGACTGCAAAGACAATCGTGTGTGCTGTGAAGCAGATGGGCTCAAATCAGAAAAAATCTGAAAGTACTGTGTTTGTTTCAAGGTGTTCAGTGATAGATTTCTACATGATTCCTGAACCGATTTACGTTGGATAGGTCGCAAAAGAAAGAGCTCAACACCTACTTTCTAATGCGTATAAAATGGAGTGTTGATTATTCAAGATGAACTTATAATCTTAATTTAAGTCACCTGAAAAGGGTCAGTTTTAGTGAGCTCATTGTGGAAAATTACAAACTGTGTTAAATCAATTTAACACAGGGAAACATAAATGGAATAGATTTAAAGATGTAATTGCGATGATTTTGCCAGTATATAACTTGCAGTTTATTGATCCAATAAAAGATATATCAATTAAGTACGCTGCAGCAGAAACACAGATTAGAGCTCACCCAATGGCGACATTGGTTATGGGGTTGTGTGGCGAGAAGGACAAAATTATGTAAGCTTAGCGTCTGTTGAAATCTTTAGACTGACGAACGATTAAACTGAAATCAAGCATGCTTCTAACTGATTAAAGTGTGTGTGTAAGCAGAACAAATATAATATTGCAGTGAACATTACAGAGATTTGATTTAATAGGTGTTGAGAGAATAGGTTTAGAATGGGCTTTGCGTTCAAATGGGGAATGGTGTCACATCCTGCGCGAGCAGTTGAAGGCCGGTGGGTTAGTTGCAAAAACGCTGTTTGCTGTACAGCTTGTGCATAATGCAGTATCTGAAGCCTAAGAGTGCTGTCTGAAGCAGTATCTGAAGCTGAGCACTTGGCTACATTATGATTCACCTTATAATACGAAAGTTATAAATCAAATTCTGTAACAGCTCGTGTTTGGCTGATTTTGAGAAAACCATGACCACATACACATGATACATATAAGTGATCACCAAATGCTATCATGAGATGCAACATGTCTATCTGAAATGAAGAAGACAACTTTGACACGAGCATTGTTCCATAGAAAGTCCTTGCACCGGGCTGAGCTTTATTTGTGAAGACGAATCATTGACAGGCCTGTGCATTCACGTCCCTCTTAGTGGAACATGCCAGTGTCATTCTAATGGTTTTCCCAGGTTTTCAGTAATATAGGCCTTTTCATCAACATAAAACTTCCTGCAAGCATGCTTTGTGTGTGTGCATGCATGCTTGCTTGTGTGCTTGCTTGTGTGCATGCGTGCGTGCGCATGCCTCTGTTCTGGACGTGTGTGTACCAAAGGCTAATGCTCATTTTTTTCAGATTTCATGAATAAAAAAAATGGTTAAATTTTGTTTTAAAACCAATCTTGACTTTTTCCCATGGATGTGTTTCGAATGAGAGCCAAAAATGAGTTTTCTGTATCAACCTGCCCCGGTTTGTGAAGGCTCGTGGGTAGGCGGTACCCACTACCTGAGCAACATCATGGATGGTCATCCGTCTCCCTGGATGGCTGTGCATCCAGTCGCTACTGGCAGCATGAAACGCCCGCTTGAATGGTCCGAAGACTGTTCTGTCCAAAGGCTTGTGTGAGGAGGGAAGCTGAGCAGGACGATGTTCTTTTCCCGACAAAAGTCGACCACATCCAAGGACACATGGGATTCGTGGTTGTCTAATATGAGCAGCACTTTCCGGTCTGGGCCGCGGTGTGCGAAAGAAGCAAAATGGTGCAGACATTCAAGGAAGATCTCCTTTGTCATCCACCCAGAGCGACTGGCAAAGCCACATGCACCAGGAGGTGCACTGTTCATCATAAAGTCTCTGAAATTCACTCTTGGGAAAATCAGGCAGGGAGGCACGGAGTTCCCAATGGCATTGATAAAGCTGAGCATCGTCACAGTTTCGCCCCTTTCGTGGGACACCATCTGGGCAACTTGTTTGACCCCTGCCTCTGCCACCACTCTCTGAGGCTTCTGCGATGTTTGAAGGCCAGTTTCATCTGGATTGTAGATATCACCCGGCTCAAATCCATAACGTCCGTACAGGTCCTTCATGTTATCAAAGAATGTTTTCACATTCGTTCTGTTGAAAACAGTGGCTCTGGCTATGCTGGTCGATTCTGGAGTCCTTGAACTTATTTTGTTGTGGTGCCGCTTCTGAAAGCTGAACAGCCAGTCCTCTCCTGTTCGGCCGGTCTCCCAAGTGTCAGGGAATTTTTTTGTGTTTCTTTCAGCGAGTTGATAAGCCAGCCTTCTAAGAGTTTTAGTGTCAACCGGAAACCCAATTCTTGACGCTTTGATGATGTATTCCACCAGCTCCTCTTCTTCAGATTGGCTGAAGACCTGTCGTGATCGACAGCTTTCTGGAAAAGTTTGCAGCTCCTCACCTGTCTTCTTTTTCTTGAACACTCTGTACAAAGTGTCTTTGTTGACTCTGTACTGTTCAGCAGCTTGGCGAAATGTCTGTCCACTATTCACTGCCTCCACAGCCTTTTCCATGTCTTCAAGTGCATAGGACCCCCTCTCAGTCTTTCTTTTGTAGTTTCTCACCATCTGTAATTATAGATAAAACAATTAAATCATAAACAAGTACAATAAAAAAAAAACCAAGATGAAAAATAACGGCTGGGGTACGTTGATACAAACCAGGGGCAGGTTGATACAGGTATCAACCTGCCCCGTATCAACCTGCCCTGAAGGGGGTTGCTGCAAAACATAGCAAACAGACACTCCACCATGAAAGACAGCTATTTTCTTGCTGTGTGATTAGATTTCATAGATTCTTAGCTAACACTTAATAGCTTGCCAACTTTGCCTGCAAGAAATTCGCGCCACTATAAAGATTAAGAGAGGTAGCTAAAATTTTACTCACCTTGTTGAATCAGCCCACACCGCGTGGTTCCAGCGTGCGCGTTAGCGGTTTCCCGCGCAATCTTAGTTGAGGGTGAAGGTCGGGCCTTGATAAAACTTGGATCGGAAGAGAAACGGCCAGACTCAGCGAAATTATTGTGATATTGAGGTTGTATCAACCTGCCCCGCGTATCAACCTGCCCCGGTCTCCCCTACACTAGACTTGTAATTTGTCTTTAATGTGCTCTTGGTTTCAAATTTGGAAAATGTTTGGGATTAGCTACATTCTTTGTGTTTACACAATACTGGTAATATTGATTATTTGAATCTATAAGCAATTTCTTAATCGATTTCTAGATATATTTTCTATACTACTAAAGCATTCATGTAGATCTAACTGGATGTCAAGTTGTATTGCTCCTTCGAAATTACGTGCTGCTCTTCTAGCTGCTTGGTCTACCCACTCATTAGAAGATATTCCACAGTGCGAAAGTACCCAACAGAAAGTTCTTTAATGCCCTGTTTTGTCAATTGGTGAATAATATGTTTTAATTCCAGTCATATCAATTCGCCTCTTTGAGTTTGGAGTTTCTATAGTTTGTAACACTGACTTCGAGTCTACACAGAATAAAATCTCACATACAGTTTTTAGAGTGTCTGTAATATAATTTAAGGCCATAGGTGAAAATGGAATATTGTCTACCAATATAGTATAATTTTTCTATTCTAAATGAAGGAATTACAAAAGCCGCTCCTGAATTACCATTTTCTAGAACAGATCCATCTGTGTATATTTTTAGATAATTTGAATATTGATTTTCTATATGGGAGAGTACTTCAGGTTTTAACAGAAATGGTGACTGGTTCTTGGATAGATTTGTATCATCTATGTCAAAGGTAGCTTTACACTGCTCCCATTCAGGGACTGGTGAAAAAGTAGGTCTTTTTGCAATTTGCTTGTCTTTTCTTTCCGTTGCACTAATGATACCTGATACAAATGTATTAATGGATGTCATAGACTGTATCGTCTTAGTTCTTTTAGCAAAATCTTTTTGTGAACTCAAATTAGCTTCTTCTTTTTAAAAGGTTTTATATGCGGAAGATTTGATAACGAATTTCGCGGCTGAACCTTTCCTTTGTTCATCAAGAGATAAAACACCTGCTTCTCTGTAAGTTCCTAAATTTGATGTAAGAATGGGCACACCAAGAGCCAGTTTATATGCCTCACAAGCAATGCTTTGCAGCTTCTTTAACAAATGCAGTAGAGCACTGAAAAATACTTCTTGAGCGTGTGTGTGTGTGTGTGTGTGTGTGTGTGTGTGTGTGTGTGTGTGTGTGTGTGTGTGAGAGAGAGAGAGAGAGACAGACAGACAGACAGACAGACAAACTCAACTCCGTGAATTGAACCATTCCCAATAAAACTCCCGGTTCCTGAATGGACTGCCCAGTGTGTGCCCCCTCCCACACCCCCACTCCCCCCACCCCCTTCCCTACCTCACCTGTCTCCCATCCATGTCTTCAAAGCAGTCAGGTCACAGGCCCTCTTCTGTGACACGGTGAAATTGTTATCTTTGCCCAGCTTAGAGAGAGAGAGAGAGAGAGAGAGAGAGAGAGCATGTTTATGTCCCTGTTAGCAGTTAGAATGGTCCATGCTTTTGCGTGATTATTTCACGTGCACAATATTATTGGTGCAGGATGTATGTGCTGCATTCTGGTATCTTTTTACACAGTCAGTTCTCCGACCTCTCCTTGGACAACCAGTGGCTGTCATTTCGTCAGATCTCAGTGAGCTGGGCAACGGCATCGTGAGTGGGCCTCTGTCAACTTGATAGGGTGAGTGAAATATGAATATTTCTGGCATTGAGAAATGGAATCCGGAATGTTAATGCTATTTGTATTTC
>JAAQRG010001938.1:0-10592 GCA_011634625.1 Babylonia areolata | reverse complement strand
GAGGGAGAGAGAGAGAGAGAGATGTATAATCTGAGCGCGCTGGTTCGAATCATGGCTCAGCCGCCGATATTTTCTCCCCCTCCACTAGACCTTGAGTGGTGGTCTGGATGCTAGTCATTCAACTGAGACGATAAACCGAGGTCCCGTGTGCAGCATGCATTTAGCGCACGTAAAAGAACCCACAGCAACAATAGGGTTGTTCCTGGCAAAATTCTGTAGAAAAATCCACTTAGACAGGAACAACAAATAAAACTGCACGCAGGAAAAAAATACAAAAAAGGGTGGCGCTGTAGTGTAGCGACGCGCTCTCCCAGGGGAGAGCAGCCCGAATTTCACACAGAGAAATCTGTTGTGATGAAAAGAAATACAAATGCAAATACAAATATATATATATATATATATATCACTAACACGAGCGTTGATTATCATATGTACGCAAATATAATTATATTCTTTTTACGAAAAACGAACATGGAACCAAACAAATACGCCTGTTGCACTGTGTATGTAGCCTTTGTTGTTTTTTTATGCTGTTACATCTTTTTTAACTTTTTTAAACGTTCCCAAAAAGAGAAGGAAAACATTCGAAATGTACAACAACAACAAAAACAGCATTACAATCATAGCCATCATATCATGAGCCTTACACACACACACACACACACACACACACACACACACACACACACATACACACACACACACACACATACACACACAGAGAGAGAGAGAGAGAGAGAGAGAGATGTGCATAGATAAACGTGTGTGTGCATTTACATTATGAAAACATAACTGCCAGCCGATGGTTGCTCAATATTACCAGAAGAATTCTTCCCATTGCATTGTTTATCCAGTACAGCTTGATCTCATGCTTTGGCAGAAATGCGGATTTGAACCCGAACTCACCGAGAGAAACACGGCGTTGATGTAGGCGGGGCCCCTCTGGCTGTCCGACACGCTCTGAATGTTCACTCGATGGATGTCTCCTGCTCGTTAAGAAAAAATATATATACATACATAGTGGAGTGATGGCCTGGAGGTAACGCGTCCGCCCAGGAAGCGAGAGAATCTGAGCGCACTGGTTCGAATTCGGCACAGTTGCCAGTATTTTCTCCCCTCCACTAAGACCTTGAGTGGTGGTCGGGACGCTAGTCATTCGGATGAGACGATAAAGCGAGGTCCCGTGTGCAGCATGCACTTAGCGCATGTAAAAGAACCCACGGCAACAAAAGGGTTGTCCCTGGCAAAATTCTGTAGAAAAATCAACTTCGATAAGAAAACAAAGAAAAAGAAACTGCAGGCAGGAAAAAAAATTGTTTAATGGGTGCTGTTCTCGGTGAAGCGACGCGCTCTCCCTGGGGAGAGCAGCCTGAATTTCACACAGAGAAATCTGTTGTGATAAAACGAGTAATACAGTACAATACAACACAATACATATATACACAGAAAGAGACAGAGAAAGAGAGAGAATCAGATTCAGATGATCTATTCAATTAAGACCAAAGCGCGGTATGAACAGGGGGCGATAACAGTTTAACATGTGCTGCAACAACTATGTAAACACTACAAGCATAACCAGACACCACAATAATTAGGATACAAGTGTTTCTCTCAGATGAAGTGCTCTAAAAAAATCTAAATAAAAAAGCAAACAAAAAAGCAAAAAACAAAGCTATACTGCACATAGTTTCATTATCAGTCGATGACATCAATAAACATAATCTAAACAGACATGGATATGTATAATATTTCTTCGAAATGAATTTTAAGAAAAAGCTTATGATGATAATAATGTTGTTGATGATGATGATGATGATAACTGACTGACTGGCTGAGTGCTAGTGATGAACCAACCAATTCATTTAACTACTCATTCGGTCATTACTTAAATTCATTCGAGGGTCGGTCAGCAAACTGACTGATCGTCGGTTGATTAACTGACAGATTAACTGACTGGTGCGAGACGAAAGAAACGAGGCACATGCATACAATGGACAGAACTCAGAGCTCAAAACGTTGTTTATTCTAGGACAGACAGACAGACAGACAGAGATGGCTGTCTAAACAGATAAGGCTACGTTCACACTAAAAAGTTTAGCAAAGTTTCTGACAGCCATTTGCCATCAGCCTGACACAGCAACACACTTCAGTCACACGCAGACAGTTTCTGTCAACTACGGCGCCCTCCAGACGGAAGAAACGAAAAGTATTATTGGGATCCACGCTACCGGTATCAATGAAGAGTTCCGTCCCTTGAACCAGCCATCCTCTGTCCTGTCTGTGTGCTCGCGACAAATCAAACAGCAGCTATCTGGAGACGGCTGGTGGCCAGTGTGTCAACACTTACCGCCAAAATACATGTCGGGAAAGTACAAAAATGACATGCACACAATTCTCGAACAACTCCTGTCAGCAAGTGGCTGGGCTGAGTGTGAACAAATCCAAAGTTGAGCTGTCTCAACAGGCTGTGAGGAAGACAGGTTTGTGCATTTTGGCTGCAATTTTTTTTTTATAAAGATTATAAAGCATTTCGCCTTATGTTAGTTCATCTCAGTTCCAACTTCATGAATACGAACCATGCCTTCACAAACGCACACATAGCATGTCTGCACACGTCCACACACACACACACACGCACACACCAATGCACACTCACACACACACACACAAACACACACACACACACACACACACACACACACACACACACACACACGGGTACACACACACTCACGGAAGCATGCAGTACACACATGCACTCACACACAACAGAGGCATACACGCATGTACACACACACACACACGCACACACCACCTACCCACCCACCCAACACACTGACACACACACAGACACACACACAGACACACACACACACACAGACTCACACACACACACACACACACACACACACACACACACACACACACACACACACACACCAAAACGAAACCAACGAAAGCTCCCCACGATGACAAAGAAACACAATGAAGGGAGATCACTCACTTGGCAGGCCCACTATTTCCGGTGGTGTATATTCATCAGTGTCTCCATTCTTCACTGGTCCGAGGCACATCTGCAGTTGCTGAAATCAATTGACTGATCAATCAATCAGTGATTCAAATCAATGGTGACCCAAAACGATCGATGATCTATAGGCTGAGTATTCAATCTGCTGAAATGGACCCAGACACAGGCGCTTGTGCTGAAATCAATTAGTCAATGTACTTAATATCGGTGGGGTGATGAGCTGGCTGGTCAAACAGTCAGCCAGTCAACGGTCGATAGCTTTTTGCATGCACAACAGCTAAACTCGCATGTCTTCTTCTTCTTCTTCTTCTTCTGCGTTCGTGGGCTGCAACTCCCACGTTCACTCGTATGCACACGAGTGGGCTTTTACGTGTATGACCGTTTTTACCCCGCCATGTAGGCAGCCATACTCCGTTTTCGGGGTGTGCATGCTGGGTATGTTCTTGTTTCCATAACCCACCGAACGCTGACATGGATTACAGGATCTTTAACGTGCGTATTTTGATCTTCTGCTTGCATATACACACGAAGGGGGTTCAGGCACTAGCAGGTCTGCACATAATGTTGACCTGGGAGATCGTAAAAATCTCCACCCTTCACCCACCAGACGCCGTCACCGTGATTCGAACCCGGGACCCTCAGATTGACAGTCCAACGCTTTAACCACTCGACTATTGCGCCCGTCTGCTCGCATTTGAGAATTATCTTCAAAATCTCGTGGTGATTTCCTGTGACCTTATTTTTGATTGTTGTGAATAACAAGTATCGGCACGAACTAAAACACTAACCAATGAAATTAAAGGTTATATAATGTGTATGCAGCGCATAACATGCGTCAAAAGAAAATGTCAAACTAAAATCTTAATCAAAAATGCTTTGAGATCTATCCAACCTTTCTAACAAAACACTGAAACTTATGAGGGCTTTGCGGGGTTAACTATATATAGTCTGAGTGGATACTAAAACAAAAAAAAAGAAGAAAAGGAAAGAAGCCGGAGGCATTCATCAACAGAAGCCTGCGCCAAGTTTTAAACATCAGATGACCAGAGACCATATCAAACGCCTGCCTCTTGAGAAGAACAAACCAGGTGCCCATCAGTGAGGAGATCAGAAGGAGGAAATGGGGCTGATTAGGCCACACCTTGCGAAAGCCTCCAGACGACACCACAAGACAGGCACTTGAATGGAACCCCCCAAGGCAGGAGGAGAGTAGGCAGACGAAAGCAGACCTGCAGAAGAAGCACGGAGGATGAGATGAAGGCAGCCGGATGGACATGGACCTGGCTGAAGAGGACAGTCCCAAAACCGAGTCCACTGGAGGAGTGCTGGCCTAGAGGTAACGCGTCCGCCTAGGAAGCGAGAGAATCTGAGCGCGCTGGTTCGAATCACGGCTCAGCCGCCGATATTTTCTCCCCCTCCACTAGACCTTGAGTGGTGGTCTGGACGCTAGTCATTCGGATGAGACGATAAACCGAGGTCCCGTGTGCAGCATGCACTTAGCGCACGTAAAAGAACCCACGGCAACAAAGGGTTGTTCCTGGCAAAATTCTGTAGAAAAATCCACTTCGATAGGAAAAACAAATAAAACTGCACGCAGGAAAAAATACACAAAAAAATGGGTGGCGCTGTAGTGTAGCGACGCGCTCTCCCTGGGGAGAGCAGCCCGAATTTCACACAGAGAAATCTTTTGTGATAAAAAGAAATACAACTACAACTACAACAACTACAACTGTTGCAGCCCTATGCTCCACAGGGAGTCAAGAGACATAAGTCAAGTAAAGGAGATCGTTTATTCATTTAGACGGGCGCAATAGTCGAGTGGTTAAAGCGTTGGACCCTCAATCTGAGGGTCCCGGGTTCGAATCGCGATGGCGCGAAAGCGGAGTATGACTGCCTAATGGCGGGGTAAAAACGGTCATACACGTAAAAGCCCACTCGTGTGCATACGAGTGAACGTGGGAGTTGCAGCCCACGAACGCAGAAGAAGAAGAAGAAGTTTATTCATTTACAGACTGTTCATCAAAGTTAATAATATCAGACTGAAGTAGTAGGAGAGAGATTCTTTTTTTTTAAACATGATTCAGTTACGCAATCAGTCAATCAAAAGGCAGAAAAAGCAGTCCACGCAACCAGTCAATGTACCTCAGAATGGATTGAAACAGTTCACTCACTTCGTATTCCTTATCGATCTGTCTCATGCCGTCCTCCTTTCTTTGGAGAAGACTATCCAGATTGAACTCCCCTGCCGGAACCGGATGTGACGACAGAACAGACGCCCTCAAGGCTTCGTGGATGAAAACATACTGTGCCTGAAAAAACAAAGAAGATTATTTAATACACTTGATCATTTGATGCATAAATATACAAATATATAAAACAACAACAACAACAACAGAGAAATAGATAAATAAATGAATCAATGAATAAATGAATAGACTGTTCCTTTTTTATCACTTTAACAAAGGAGGTTTATCTGTTCACACCTTGATTTCTTTCTTTTGTCTTTCTATCAACTGAATTATGAAAGAAGTTTGCGTTATTCCCCCAAAATATGAGTGTGTGTGTGCGTGTGTGTGTGTGTGTGTGTGCGCGCGCGTGTGTGTGTGTATGTGTGTGTGTGTGTGTGTGTGTGTGTGATTTTTTGTTATTTTATTCTTGGAGCTCTGTGTTTCTCGTCTCACGTCCACAAATCTTTCTTACAGAATCCTTTGTGTGTTTTCGTATTGATGGACACCACTTTTTTTGATAGTTTACAATTATCCACAATTTTTTTAATTTTTTTTTTTATTTAGTTATTTGGATAGTTCGTTAATTATTTAGTTGGTTAGTTGGTTGTTTGCTTGCTTGCTTGCTTTCTTAAACGAGGGTACCAAAATAAGCCGACACGCTTTTTTTCCCTTCTTTTTTCTTTCGCTGGTCCAGCCCTCGTCCAGAGCTTGACCACCACCATCAAACTGACCAGTGTCTGCACCATGTTGACAATCATCACCATCACCACTACTATCATCACCACAATCATCACCACCACCACCACCATCATCACCACCACCACCACTACCATCACCACCACCATCACCACCATCACTATCATCACCACTATCACCACCACCATCATCACCACCACCACCACTGCCATCACTATCATCACCACCACCACCACTACCATCACCATCATCACAACCATCACCACCACCACCACCATCATCACCGCTACCATCACCATCATTACCATCACCACCACCACTACCATCACCACCATCACCACCACTACCATCACTACCATCACCACCATCACCACCAAACTGACCAGTGTCTGCACCATGTTGACTATCATCACCATCACCACCATCATCATCACCATCATCACCACCAACATCATCACCACCATCACCACCACCACCATCATCATCACCACCACTACCATCACCACCACCACTGCCATCACCACCACCACCATCATCATCACCACCACCACTATCACCACCACCACCATCACCACCAAACTGACCAGTGTCTGCACCATGTTAACCCGTTGGTCACGGAGTTGCCGCACACACTGAAAGACGTCCACCTCCCCTTTGTGCTGGGCGTGGCTCAGCAGAATGTCCAGCGCCAGATACGTGCCTGTTCGGCCGATGCCGGCACTGCAACACGATAGAAATCAGTCACCTGGTTTGTGAGAGTGTGTGTGTGGGGTGGGGGGGGGGAGGGGGGTACGGGGGGAGGGTTTAAGGTGGGGAGGGGGGGGGGGAAGATTGGGAGGATGTGTGGGGTGGGAGATTGTGTGTGGTGAGGGGGTGGGTGGGGTGTGTGCGTGGGAGGGGGTTAGTGTAGGGGTGGGAGTGAGGCGGGAGGTGGAGGTGGGGGAGGAAGTTTTCGTGTGGGGGTGGGTAGGTCGGTGTGTGTGGGTTGCGGGGTTGGGGGGGGGGTTGTGTGTGAGTGTGTGTGTGCGTGTGTGTGTGTCTGTGTGTGTGTGTGTGTGTGTATGTGTGTGTGTGTGTCTGTCTCTGTGTGTGTGTGTGTGTGTGTGTGTGTGTGAGTGATTCGGGATGGAGATGAAGAGAGAGGAGGCGCGGACAGGAGGAGTTGTGTGTGTTCGGGGGTGGATGGGGAAAAGTGGAAAGGGTGTTGGCTGTATGATGTGAGTGCACACACACACACACACATACACACACACACACACACGACGCCTTGTCGCTTCAAATTTCCTAATTATATATAACTATTGCTACTGTTTACATACTCCTGTGGCAGCCATGTCAGTCCACGCTGTCATTTATCCCAGCTGACAAAAAAGTGCACGATGATTTGTTTATCGAAACAGCAACCGTGATATTATAAAACCGTCGTGCACGTTGCCATTACCCGCAATGTGCGCTGCTTTGTTTATCAATACAGCAACTGTGTTAGGGTTACACTACTGTGTGCACTGTACGAAGATTTGGTTATTGAAACAGCACCCGTGTTAATGTTGTTGTTGTTGTTGTTTTACATCCCGTCACGTGCAACGAGGATCTATCTATCGAAACAGCAGCCGTGTTAGTATTAAACCATCGTGTGCACTACATGAAAATTGTTATTATCAATACAGTAGCCATGGGCACTACGCGAAAATTTGTTTATCAATACAGCAGCCGTGTTAACTACAAAATAACGTGCACTGCATGATGATTTCTTTATCAATACAACAGCTGTGTGTTAGTTTCACACTGTCAGAAAAAGAAACATTCACAAGCTGTTCCATGAACTGAAACAGAAATGACACATTTCTGCATTTCAAAGTCATGATAAATTAACTATAATCCAAATATGATCCAAAATGGCACAGTTCGCCAGTTGTGCAAAATGAAGAAAACTCTTTAGACACCTTAGCAAATCTGACAATGCTACATACAGAACATTCGAAAGCGGCTGTGTTAAGTTGTGTTACACTGTCCTGCTTTTGACCATTACCGGGGAGGGGGGGGGGGTGCTGGTGGTCTTTCAGCACAAACAGCATCCACGCCTTCTGGAAATTCTGCGCTAGAAAATTCCTCTTCTCTATCACTCTTTAGTTAGTTTCTGTCGTTTCATCTGTTTATTCATTTATCTATTTCCTTACATCATTATGTATTTATCTATTATTATTATTTTATTTTATTTTATTGTGTTTTTTTTGTGTGTGTTTTTTAATTTTTTTTTTCTCAAGGCCTGACTAAGCGCGTTGGGTTACGCTGCTGGTCAGGCATCCGCTTGGCAGATGTGGTGTAGCGTATATGGATTTGCCCGAACGCAGTGACGCCTCCTTGAGCTACTGAAACTGAAACTGAAACTATCACTCTTTGTTTTTGCCTCTTTTTTCTTCACTTTTGTCTCCTTTTTCTGCCTTCCCAGTCCATTCCTCTTTCTTTTTTCAAGCAAGCCTTGACACTTTTTTTTTCTCTCTTTTCCGCAGTCTGTGATGTACTATCTGTGCTGTTTTGCTCTGGCGATTAGGTAGCGAGATGTAAACACTGGGATGGGTACTAGCTGCCCATTATGCAGTGTTATTTGCCTATGACCTTTTTAACATTTTTTGTTTGGCTTTGAAGTATTGTGGGTTTTTTTTCCCTTTTTTAAAGTTTTTTTGTAATCAGGGGATGATAAATTAAACGGAATGGCAGGCGTCCTCAGCATTGCCTAGGAGCTAAATGGTTGGGATACTGTGTCATGAACTGTGTTTTGTGGGTTTGTCTGAGTGTTGTTGTTTTGATGTTGTTTTTTGTTTGGTTTTTTTTGTTTTGTTTTTGTTTTTTGTAGATGCGACAGTTTTGTATTCACACGGCTGATCATTTGTATGGTTTGACAGTCCTGATATGGCCCTGTGTGGTCGGCTGGACGACAAACAACAAGAAAAAGAACAAGAATAAACCTGCAATGCACGATGACCGGACCCTCGCCGGCGGAAGCCTTCTGGCGGACTTTGCTCCGGAAGAGCAGCAGGGACCAGGGGGAAGCTGGAGCAGCGTTGTCTGGCCAGGCCGTGTAGTGGAACATGGCCACACACCGCTTTTGGCCCTCCTGCACGCCCCACACATGGACAGACACATTGCACCGGACACGGCTAATGTACGCCCTGAGTGAGTGCGTTTCTGTTGTTGTTGCTTTTGTTTGTTAGCTGATTTTTTTTTTCTCCACCACCATCATGATGTGTCACTGTTATATCATCGTCGTCGTGATTATCATCGTTGTCATCGTTGTCGTCGTCATCATCATCATCGTCAACATCATCATCATCATCATTATCGACATCAGAACTACCACCACCACTGCAATAACGTTAACCGCTGAGACTGTTAGCAACGCGAACGCTACATTACAGTACAATGCAATACAATGCGATACGATACAATACAATACAATACAATACAATGCGATACGATACAATGCAATGTAATGCAATGCGATGCAATACACTACAATGCAATAGAATGCAATGCAATATAATATAATGCAATGCAATGCAATGCAATGCAATACAATGCAATATGAAATACGACACGACACGATGCGATACGGCCCACGGTCATATCGAAGAGAGTAACACTGTACACCACTACACCTGTACTGCTTGGACTGCCACCGTCACACCACAACCACCCTTTCCACCATCATTATCATCGTCATCTCGTCATCAGCATCAGCATCACCATCATCATCATCGTCGTCGTCGTCGTCGTCGACATCCATTCTAAGCAACGACTGACCCTCTCCAGAGACAGGTGACGGGTGGTGTAGTCGGCGAAGGTGCTGGCGTGCTGCACGTGCACGATGATGTCACCTGACGTCAGCACGCCCTCCTCGGGCCAGTACTGTTGGCACTTGAACTGCACGGGGACACACACACACACACACACACGCACACATGCATGAACGCATATACACACAGATAGAGATACCTACTTGTCATAATTGCAATCATCACTATCATCATCATCATCACCAGCATCACCACCACCACCATCAGAACCATCATCACAATCACCATCATCCCCAACATCACCACTACCACCATCATCACAATCACCACCATCACCATCACCACCATCATAACAATCATCACAATCATAATCATCACTAGCATCACCATCTATCTCCACCATCACTATCACCATCACCACCATCATCACAACCACCACCATCATCACCAACACCATCACCACCATCACCACCACCACCACCACCATTACCACCATCACCATCACCACCACCACCACCATAACCACAATCAACACCACCACCACCATAACCACCATCACCATCACCACCACCACCACCATCACCACCACCACCACCACCATCACCACCATCACCACCACCACCACCACCATCACCACCACCATCATCATCAAAGAACTAAAACAGCGTCACAGTGCACACTACCGACCCACCTGTCCAAACTCCACAGTCCTGGTCAGCATGACAGTCATCATCACCATCACCACCATCATCACAATCATCATCACCACCACCATCACCACCACCATCACCACCACCATCACCATCAAAAAACCAAAACAGCGTCACAGTGCACACTACCCACCTG
>JAAQRG010001935.1:2500-10608 GCA_011634625.1 Babylonia areolata | reverse complement strand
CACACGCACGCACGCACGCACGCACACGCACACACACACACACACACACACACACACACACACACACACACACCTACCTGACAATCATTCGCACAGAAACCAAACCCCATCATCACGACTACTACCACCACCACCACCACTAAAACCAATCCCCATCAATAATAACACCACCACTAACTGATCCACAACCGTTCAGACTTGCCCAGACTCACAATGTTGCAAATGTGTGTGTGGAACATTATTAACTTATCATCGCTGTCACAGACACAGACAGCTGTTTGGTTCATCCTGTCAGTGTTAGAAAAACAACAACAACAACCGATATTGTCATCAGTGAGCTCTCTGGGAGCAGCTGGAGGAAGGGACAGGCGGGGAGGGTGGACGTGGGAAGAGCCGGTGGAAGGCGAAAGGGTGTGTGGAAGCAGTTGGAAGAGGCCTGGTAGGGGTGGGAGTGGAGGATGATGGGGGGGTAGGGGGGGGGAGGGGACGGTGGGGCTGTGGGTGTAAAGGTGGTGGGGTGGTGGTGGTGGTGGTGGTAAGGAAGCAGAAAAAAACCCCAACAACCCTATCAGGACTAGTCTTTCATTCATCCGTCCTCTCTCCCGGTGTAAAAAAAATTGGCGAGAGAGAACAATCGCTCAAAACGCAGACGATCATACACTTCTTGACATGAGAGGCATTTTATGCGGCGTCCCATTTTCCCCTCCCACATCAAACGGGGGACGGCTTTTATCAACGATTTTCCGCTGTCTTGTCGCGCCGCTTTCATCTCTCCATCCGCTCATTATTTCAAATGAGTTATTCATAAGCAGCATTGTCTGCATCTGGGACGACTGAAGGGGTAGGAGCCTTGTTGCACGGCTCGCTTTTGGCTCGTGCGGAGGTGGATGAGGATGGGAGGGGGGCGGGGGGGCGAGGAGGGGGTGGGGTGGGTGGTGGGTTGGGGGGGCTTATGTCTGGTTGTAATTTGAACGTGAACGTGGTTTTAATGATGCATTGTTTGATGGACTTCAAAAGGTAAGGGTGGGGGTGGAGGTGAGTGGGATGGAGGGGGTGGGGTGGAGGTGGTGGAGGTGGAGGTGAGTGGGATGGAGGGGGTGGGGTGGAGGTGGTGGAGGTGGAGGTGAGTGGGATGGAGAGGGTGGGGTGGAGGGTGGTGTGGAGGTGAGTGGATGGAGGGTGTGGGGGTGGAGGGTGGTGGAGGTGGAGATGAGTGGGATGGAGTGGGGTGGGTGGAGGTGGGGATGGAGGGGTGGGGGTGAGGTGGAGGAGGATGGAGGGGGTGGGGTGGAGGTGGGATGGAGGGGGTGGGGTGGAGGTGGTAGAGGTGGAGGGGAAGGAGGGGGTGGGGTGGGATGGTGGAGGTGAGGGATGGAGGGGTTGGGGTGGAGGTGTGGGATGGAGGGGGTGGGGTGGAGGAGGATGGAGGGGGTGGGGTGGAGGTGTGGGATGGAGGGGGTGGGGTGGAGGTGAGTGGGATGGAGGGGGTGGGGTGGAGGTGGTGGAGGTGGAGGTGAGTGGGATGAAGGTGGTAGAGGTGGAGGTGAGTGGCATGGAGGGGGTGGGGGTGCAGGTGAGTGATGGAGGGGGTGTGGGGTGGAGGTGTGGGATGGAGGGGGTGGGGGTGGAGGTGAGTGGGATGGAGGGGGTGGGGTGGGGTGAGGGTGGAGGTGAAGGAAAGGACGTAGGTTGGGGAGGTGGTGATTAGAACAGTCCGCGCGCGCGTGTGTGTGTGTGTGTGTGTGTGTGCGCGCGCGTGAGTGTGCGTGTGTGCGTGCGTCTATCTGCGAGCTGTCTTTCTCTCTGTCCGTCTGGCTGGCTGTCTCTCTGTGTCCCTGTCTCTCCCCATATCTTTATCTCTTCTTGTGCCCCTCCTCCCTCCCCTCCCATTCTGTGTGTGTGTGTGTGTGTGTGTGTGTGTGTGTGTGTGTGTGTGTGTGTCTCACTCTCACACACACATACACACACACACACACACTAACACCAACACACACACACACACACACACACACACACACACACACAAACACACACACACACACACACACACACACACACACACACACTAACACTAACACACACACACACACTTGAAATACAAAATACAATAATTTATTACAAAGAAGTCAATACGTGTAACATCACAGACTGTGCGAGTTTCGCAACACCACCACCTGCGCTTAATTTTTTGTTTGCACGCGCTGGCACTTGAAACAGCGCAGTTATATGTCATGACTGTCACATAACAGCGGACGGCATATCTCTCTCTTGTCACTCTCCCTTGTTCACAGCCCCTTCTGCTGACATTTCCGAACAACTCTCCTCTGGTCTGGCTTCATTGCCTGCTACAACAGCTCATTAAAACATCAATCATCCCATTAAACTATGGCATTCCAATACTACCGCTAGCGGCCACACCCACATTCTTTCGTTCAACAGATGTGTTTGTTTTTTTTTTACAATCACAGTAGATTTTGTCTACTTTTCTTTGAAATTTCATTCTTTTACTGTCCTTTTTTTTGTGTGGTCATTTTATTGAACGCTGGGTTTTGAAATAAAGAGACACAACACACATAAAGTACCTGGGTGTTTTGCATGTTGTTTGTGTGATGCTGAAGAGAGATGGGGAGAGTGTGTGCAATTGTCTTCTTTCTCTGGGGGTGGAGGGTGTTGTTCCGTGCCGCCTCTGTCTCTCCCTCTGTATCTCTTTCTCTCTGTCTGTCTCTCTCTCTCACACACATACACACACACACACACACACTCACTCACTCACACACACACACACACACACACACACACACACACACACACACACACACACACACACAGCAATAATGAGGAAGATAATCATGTGTAATACTGCACAAAATCACTATAGGCTTGATGGTCGAGTTTGATTACATTATCCAATTTGGATTCTTTTCATTTGAGTGTTGGTTTGTCTTATTCTGTTTTGTTTTGTTTTGTTTTGTTTTGGGGAACCTTGAAAAGATCCCCTTCATATCACTGATTTCTTGGAGCAGACGAGAGAGACAGAGGCAGAGACAGAATGCTGCTAACAAGTCTGCTGGTCATAGTGGGAGAAGGGCTGCTGCTCACCGTGATGCCCTATGTGCATAAATAGAATCTGACTGTGCGGTTAATGATATTTTCCAAGACAGACAAAAGCTAGTTCCTATTTCGTTCAAGAACCACATAAGACTTAGATGTCATCAATCATCAAGCAAGCAAATGCGGCGCGCGCGCACGCGCGTCTCTCTCTCTCTCTCTGTCTCTCTCTGTCTCTCTCTCTCTCTCTCTCTATATATATATATATATATATATATGTGTGTGTGTGTGTGTGTGTGTGTGTGTGTGTGTGTGTGTGTGTGTGTGTGTGTTTCTTTCTTTCTTTCTTCCTTTTTTTTTCTTTTCTCTGTTTTCTTTGCATTGGTGCGTCAAGAAAGATTACTGCGTAGCTGCTGTCTTCCTATTCCTCCTCTGCCTCTTCCCCAACCATCCCGTTCCACTAACTACCCCCACCCCCACTTTCCCCACCAACGTCCCCCCCCTCCTCTGCCCGCACCCACTCCTCACCCCTTTCGGACCTGCCTCCTGTCAGCCCCCCCCCCCCTACCCACGGGGCCCCCCGCCCCTCCCAACCTCAGCCAGATCACGACAGTGAGGTAAGCCTCACCTTCACCTGTCTTTGAAGTCGCCGCCCGCGGCCTCTTTGAAGCGAGGGGCTGATCACAGTCTGGCCTCACAGACAATGCCGGCGATAGGCTCCTGATGAATTTTTCAGTTCTGGCCAGATCGCTCCCTCTACAAATGAGGCCTCCTCCTCCCCCCCTCCCCCCACCTCCCGACCCCAGCCGCCACCAGCCATCCACTCTCCGCAACCCCCCCTCCCCCCTTTTTTTTTAATTTATTTATTTTTTACACCGCACTTCTTTTTGATATCGAATGTGGGTTATCAGGAGATGGTGGGGGTGGTATGGGGTGAGAGGGGCGGGAGGGTGGAGGTTGGGAGGTTGTGTTGGGAGGGAAGGGAGTACTACGTTTGTCTGTGCATCTAGATATAACAGGGTGGTTCTGGCATCGTCAGCATTCGTCATCATCATGATCATCATCATCATCATCGCGACCAACAAAAGTATTGACCCGTGTGAAAATTTATCGAGGTATGCGAGGTACGTGTGAGTGCAGCTCAATGGTGTTCTCAAACACGTGTTTCTGTTTCAATGTGTTCGTTTCTCAAGGATGTGTCAGTGCGTTTGGACAAATCCATACACGCCACACGGCATCTGCAAGGCAGATTACCTTGACGTGCTAGTCTGGCCGTGACTGCATGCATATACGTTATGTTTATGTATCTGTTAAGAGTCAGTGGATTTCTTCTAGAGAAGTGTGCCAGAAAACGACAATTATGTTTGTCATGGGTTCTTTATTTCAGCGTGCCAGGAATGGTTAGACGTTCAGTTTGATTATCTTGTCAAACATAGGAGAAAGTGTGAGACCGGGATTCGAACTCAGACCCTCAAGGACACTATACTGGCAGGAAAGCGTCTGAACCATTCTGCGACGTTCCTCTTATTGATTATCCTCATGTTTTCTAAACAATGGTACTCTAATTTATTGATTATCTTCATGCTTCTAAACAACAATAATCTGCTTTATTGATTTTCGTCATGCTTCTAAACAATAATTCTCTAACATCCTGGACACAGGTATGTAACGGAATAATGTTTTTCTCTAAACAACAAACAATAATATTTTAACACCTGGCGTACCAGTCTGTAATGTAGTGATCTTCATGACTCGTACACAATAATTGCTGTGACATGGCTTAACTGTTCAATGTTCAGTTTGCCTCAAAGCCTTCACACATTCGGAATTGAGTGAATCGGGAATGGGTGTATCGGGAATGGGTGAATAGGGAATCGGTGAATTGGAAATGGGTGAATAGGGAATAGGCGAATCGGAAATTGGTGAATCGCGAATGGGTAAATCTGGAATAGGTGAATCTGGAATGGGTAAATCTGGAATGGGTAAATCTGGAATGGGTGAACTGGGAATGAGTGAATCGGGAATAGGTGAATCGGGAATGGGCGAATCGGGAATGAGTGAATCGGGAATAGGTGAATCCGGAATGGAGGAATCGGGAATGAGTGAATCGGGAATGGGTGAATCGGGAATAGGCGAATCGGGAATGGGGTGAATCGGGAATAGGCGAATCGGGAATAGGTGAATCTGGAATGAGTGAATCGGGAATGAGTGAATCGGGAATAGGTGAATCGGGAATAGGTGAATCTGGAATAGGTGAATCTGGAATGGGTGAATCGGGAATGAGTGAATCGGGAATGAGTGAATCGGGAATAGGTGAATCGGGAATAGGTGAATCTGGAATAGGTGAATCTGGAATGGGTGAATCGGGAATGAGTGAATCGGGAATGAGTGAATCGGGAATAGGTGAATCGGGAATAGGTGAATCTGGAATAGGTGAATCTGGAATGGGTGAATCGGGAATGAGTGAATCGGGAATGAGTGAATCGGGAATAGGTGAATCGGGAATAGGTGAATCTGGAATAGGTGAATCTGGAATGGGTGAATCGGGAATGAGTGAATCGGGAATGAGTGAATCGGGAATAGGTGAATCGGGAATAGGTGAATCTGGAATAGGTGAATCTGGAATGGGTGAATCGGGAATGAGTGAATCGGGAATAGGTGAATCGGGAATGGGTGAATCGGGAATGGGGTGAATCGGGAATGGGGTGAATCGGGAATGGGGTGAATCGGGAATAGGCGAATCGGGAATTGGTAAACAGGAAATGGGTGAATCGGACCTGCCCCGCTCACCATTTGCAGCAGTGTGTCACGGTCGTCAATCACAGTGGTGACAGCAGAGAGGGGGAAGAAGACACAAAAGGCTGGTCTCCCCTTACCAAAGGTTATAATCATGTGCTGCCTGTTGCAGAAGCTCAAAGAGAGAGTGTCCGTCCGTGAGGGTTTTCTGAAATCCCTCCCTCTCTCTCTCAAGGCTTCCGCCACAGCCATGGACATTGTATTGTATTGTGTTGTATTGTATTGTATTGTATTGTGAGGAGGAGGGATTTTGTTTAATGTCCCGTCACTCATTTCGGTGAATGAAGACATTTTGTTAAAGTATTTATGAATGCATTTGAGTATTATCGGTTAGAAGGGGTGTGGGGGATGTCAATGAATGGAGAGTTGAGGGAAACTGGGCAAATGAGGGTGAAATGAGGGTGAAATTTGGAGAAAAAAAAATCTAAATACAATTACAGGAAATTATTTAAAGGACTTCGTAAAAGAGAAGTCATTAAACTGATAAGCGAAACAACAGGGCAGCAAAAAGGGGAGCAAAGAATCATATTGAATCATCAATGTTGTATTGTATTGTGTTGTACTGTACTGTACTGTATTGTATTGTATTGTATTGTGTTGTGTTGTGTTGTGCTGAGCTGTGCTGTGCTGTATTGCATTGTATTGTACGGTATTGTGTTGTATTGTGTATTGATTTTTGACACAACAGATTGCAGGCTGCCGTGTTAAATTCAGGCTGCTCCCTCTCTTCCCCAGGTGAGCGTGTCAGCACAGTGCAACCTCATCCTTTTTTCCCTTTTTTTTTATCTTCTGTCTGTAAGGGTAGGTGTTTAACGATTTACATAATTTTGCCGGGAACAACCCGTTTATTGCCACGGGTTCCTTTACGCGCGCTAAACTGCATGCATTCACACGGGACCTCGCTTTAATCGTCTCATTCGAAAGACTAGCACTCAGACCACCACACAAGGTCTTAATGGAAGGGGGGTGGGAAGTGGGGGCGGAGTGAAAATCCCTGAGCCGTATTTGATTAGCCTTCCGGAGTCCACTTCACACACACACACACAGCCTCACTCGGGTTCGTCTGTCACCAGTCACAGTGTCGGCACTGAGGTGAACCATCGATGCTAGGTCGCCAGGAGGCCACACAGCAGAGGAGACCCTGCTCTGCTGCTGAGTCACTTCGGTGGCATTCAGTATAGTGCCTGTCCTGATTTTTTAACATACTAATTATTAGGACACCACCTACTAAGCCCCCCTACTGACGACAATAATGGCTGGGTCGCAGTGCAAGACAGAGTGAGTGCCCCCACTCCTTCCCTACCCACCCACCCCCTCCCCCACCCAGCCCAACCCCAGCCCCCAGAGTGAAGACCGCCACCAGGTACCTCCAGCAAGAGCCTCCCCCCCCCACCCCCCAACCCCCTCAACATGACTCTGCTTTTGATGTTTTGTTGTTCAGCAAACTCAATCACACCATCAGAACGTACACATAGTGTACCATTTGATCTTGAAATGTATTGCTCGTTGATGTTATTTAACGTAGGGTCAGAAGTGAAGGGGGTTAATATAACAGACCTTTCTGCTCTCAAGTCTGACGCGCTGTGGTGACAGTGACAGTGACAGTGACAGTGACAAAACGCGGGTCGCTGCTTCTGCTGCAATGTTCTTCTTTCACAGTGGTGTAGAAGGATAGCAGCATCCAAGGTCGTCTTGAAAGAATCACAATGCTTACAAGGTGCACTGTACTTCACTTCACGTTCGTTTTTATCCTGAGTGTGTGGGTCTGTCTACGTCTCTGTCTGTGTCTGTGTCTCTTTCTCTTTCTCTGTCTGTCTGTTTGTCACACACACACACACACACACACACACACACACACACACACACACACGCACATACACGGACACATACACGGACACACACACACACACACACACACACACACACACACACACACACACACACACCATTATCCATCCAGGGCTTACGAAATCCCTACATCAGATAAAATGTGTATTGATGCAATGCCACGTCTTTGCTGCTGAAGTAGAAGTCCTTTCCTTGCAGACCACATATTCCGTTCTGAAAGATCAGTCTTTTCCTTTCTATACATATCTTAAATTCCTTACAAACCTTATCTTCAGCTCTGAACGACTCTCTCTCTTTCTCTCTCTCTCTCTCTCCCTCTCTCTCTCTCTTTCCATATATATATATATATATAGATAGAGAGATAGATAGATAGATATATAGATATCATATATATATGTATATATATATATATATAT
>JAAQRG010001934.1:5000-10622 GCA_011634625.1 Babylonia areolata | reverse complement strand
CCACCCGAGTCCACCTCCCGTCTCCTCATGTTGCGTTGTGAAACCGCCTCTCTGCCGGCACATTTTGACGTGGTGAAACAACCTGTGTGTTTTGAGCGGTGCCCGGGGAGTGTGGCGGCTCTGTGAATCAGGCTAAACGAGCGGATGGGAGACACAATATACAGCAAACGATGTGGATGTTTCCATAGCTTGACCATAAAAAATAATGATAATGATAAGATAAAATAAATACAACTTGAAAAAAAAAAGAAGTTCTCTCCAAGGCGTTGCTTTCATCAGAGTATGCATCACCGCTCTTTCTGTTGGCAACACAGAGCGCGATACATATCGGGGCCACCAGCGCCTTTATTACGCATTTGGGATTTCGGGAGGATTTTATAGATTGCTTTGTTGATTTCTTGTTTGTTTCTTTCTTTATTTGTTTGCTCGCAGTTATTGCAACAACATGCAAGATACATGATACATAAATACTTTATCATCTTCAAAAGAGAACTGGTCGACAAGTTTTCTGACAAAATGCAACAACACAAAAAAAGGGAAAAAGAAAATCAACCGTTATATGCATTAGTTGCCACAGAATAATACAAAGTCCGACCATGCTCCCACATTTCAACAAAAACACCTGTTCATATTTAACATAAGCCAAATACAGCACAGGTCATATAACTCTGTTATAATGTGGGCAATGCATTTATCTGTGTAAAATTTGAGCTGCTCCACAACAAAAACACACACAAAAAAGAGCTGCTCTTTTTACGGTGAGAGCATGTTGTTGTTTTGCTATAAAAATATTGCTACGGTCAATCTTAGTGTTGCCGTGGTTCTTTTTACATGCGTGTACAGTATACGGTTTACTGTACTTTCCAAAAGACCGGCACCCAGACAACCATTCAAGGTATAATGAAGTTAGGTTAAATATTAAAGATAGCATATCGGAGACAGCCATCGGAGCAATGAATTTGTGTCCACTGTGTCCAGGGCTCGGTATAGGAAGGCGGGGCCCAGTCCTCTCCATTCTTTTTTTTTTTTTTTTTTTTACCTTCCGGCTTCAAAGTCAGGTATCCGATCACACCTTGGTGGGGTGAAGAAAATCGAAGTAAATTGTTTTTTTCAATCACACAACACCATGTCCAAAGGGAGCTTCGAATGTAGAGAGGCGTAGAAACAAAAATCAGGTCCTCGCATCAGGTCTTCTTCTTCTTTTTCATTCGTAGGTTGCAACTCCCACGTTCACTCGTATGCACACGAGTGGGCTTTTACGTTTATGACTGTTTTACCCCGCCATGTAGGCAGCCATACTCCATTTTCGGTGGGTGGGGGGGGCGCATGCTAGGTATATCCTTGTTTCCATAACCCAGCGAACGCTGAAATGGATTACAGGATCTTTAACGTGCGTATTTGATCTTCTGGAGGATTCAGGCACAAGCAGGTCTGCACAGGTTGACCTAGGAGATCGGAAAAATATCCACCCTTTACCCACCAGGCTCGGTTACCGAGATTCGAACACGGGACCCTCAAATTAAAAGTCCAACGCTTCAACCATTCGGCTATTGTTCCCGTCCTCGCATTGGATCCAGTACCCTTGCTTCTTGGCTGGTCGGGGGTTTTGTCATCCTGGCCATTATTCCATTATTCTTTCCTGGTAGTGTCCAGTGTTCTTCACCATTTTCAGCACTATCTATTCGATGTTCTGTTTATGTATTTTACTTTCCTTCATTTTCCCCCTCAGTGCCTGACTAAGCGCGGTTTATCACGCCGTTGGACCGGCATCTGCTTAGCAGATGTGGTGTAATGTATATGGATTTGTCCGAACGCAGTGACGCCTGCTTGAGTAACTGAACTGTTCAGTACACCTTTCTGAAAACCATTTACAAATCTTTTATTGACCTTTCTTTTCATATTCAGTAGCTCTTTCTGTAGACCTTTTCCACATCGTTCTGGAAATGCTCCATAAATAAATCTTGTTTGCCTGGTGTGGACCTTCTGTGAATTGTCCTGCAGACTTTTCTTTGACTTTTTCTTAGTGCTATACATTGACATTTTGTACACTTTTTTTTCGGATAAGTCTGTGGAAATTCCATAGGTCTTTCTATAGATATTGTCGGATATCCAGAGACGCCTTTCAGAAGCGCCCTATATGGATGTTTGCAGTCAATTGTGGCTGTCGCCCGAACACCGTGATACACTGCAGAGCCAAGGCAGTTGGTGGTTTGCCAGACACTTCCTCCAGACAGTGAAACTGTAGCAATGATGGTGTCAGGAGGCTGGTGGGGGGTGGGGGGGGAGATTGTAACACACACACACACACACACACACACACACACACACACTCGCATTCAAGGCAATCACAAGACAAGACGCAAGACTAATGCCAACAACGAATTCACTCCCTTTCCGAAGGGAAGCTGCATCGGAGTTACCTTCTCCTCCCCAGACGACGTCGGCAGCAGAGGAAATTGAACATCTCCACATCAAGAGACCGCTTCCACCCTTTCTATACTTCCCCTCCTCGTCTCCCCCACCCCTTGCTCCCTTCCCCTCCCCCGCCCCCGTTTCACAACATACCCCCTTGTCCCAGATCAGCCCATACATAAGTACAAGATTAATTTCTGTTCTCGTGTCTGACACAGGAAAACAAACGGAAACGAAATAATGAGAGTCATTGAAAATCTTAATGTGTCTACCCACACAGCTTATGATCATTTCTGCTGGCTTTGATCAACGGTTTTGGAGTTGAATTCAAAATGTGAGTTATTCGAGTTGTATAATAATGTATAATACAGTAAAAATAAATAAAATAAAATAAAATAAAAAGACATATCTAGAATATGTGTCTTAATGGTGTATAGACAATAAATTATTGATTAATTTAATCAGTTTGTTTCTGCTTTCTACCACTCTCTCCTCCATTATCTCTCTCTCTCTCTCCGCCTTAGGGGCGTGAACTGAGGCTTCGAATGAGAAAGTCGCGTCGAAGCAGCTCCGTGAAATTTTCACTTGTTTGACGGACAGCAGCAGTATTCTGTTTTATAGTTTTGTTGAGAGAGTGGTGAAGGACCATGCCATCCGCTGCCGTAGTTTTCAGAGCCAGGTGTGGCTGCTTTTTGTCTGTGTGCATGGCTTTCATGTCAAAAAGAGCCAGAGAGAGCGGCAATGAAGTTGGCCATGTTGACACCGCGCTGTCGTGTAGACGGTGTAGTGCTGGGTTTGCTCCTCACTCTGATGTTCTGGGGCGGTATACTTTTGAGGTGTGGAGACGTGGAGCGGAACCCCGGTCCTAGACCTTCGAGGGCGGACTCTCTGCGGCAATCCAAGACCGACCAGCAGCAGACGGAGGGCCAGTGTGAACAGGTCAGGCGCCTCTTCGGACAGCGGACAGTCGACTCCCCCTCCTCCCTCTTCGCAGGATTCTCCCACTCTGGTGGACGTTATGAACTTGATGCAGTCAATGAACAGTATGTTCGACAACAAGTTTTACAATATTGATCAAGGGTTGACCGGTTTGCGTCACTTGAGGGAGAGGTCAGGAGTTTGAGAGACGAGGTGAACAACTTCAGACAAAAGAACAAAGACTTGACGAAGACCAACACTGACCTTATGAACAGAGCTGACGCTCTAGAGAGAAAGATAGACGACCTAGAGGGCAGATCAAAGAGAAACAATCTGATTTTCCACGGGATAAAGCAAGGACCAAACGAGGACTGTGAGGGTATCATTCAGGACCTACTGACTGACAAACTAGACATGACGGACAGTGTTGAATTTGATCATGTTCATCGACTTGGTAGCAGACCAGGCTCACCAATTATACCTCGGTGCTGTTTCTTTAAGGACAAAGTGAAAATTCTGAAAGAAAAACGTAAGTTAAAGGGCATCGATGTTTTTGTGGCTCAAGATTTCTCCATGCGTGTGCGTGAGATCAGAAAAAAAGCTTGGTCCGCATTTAAAAAGGGCAAGAGATAACGGGAAGCGATCTTACATGGCCTTTCATCATCAAGTGATTGAAGGGAGGAAGTTTTATTATGACCCACTTAGCGACAGACTGACCAAGTCCAAATAGGAAGTTGGCCGGCCCTGTGCTGTGCAACATTTTACCCCGAGCAGTAATTTGAACGGTAACAAAACTTCCTTGCCACCGGTAAAATGTCCACCCACAACTGTCACACGTGCACGAGCAACTTCTGACAGGACCTGTCAAACTGAGTTGCCAGTGCGTGCTGAGCACGTGCAAGGTGAACCTGTTGAACATGGTCAGGGGCATGACGACACATCTGTGTCGAGTGCAAATGAAAGTGTGAATGGCAGTGTGTTGGGCAGGGAGGAGATGGTCGATTCTAGTGTAAACAGTCTGGAAATAGTAGTTAGTAAACGACCATTTTCTTTTTTGTTATGGTACGTCAATGGTTTGCTTTCAAAAATTAAAGACCGAGATTTTGTTTCCTATTTGTGTAACTTTGACATTGTATGTCTTGTTGAAACACTTGTTGAATACTGTGACACAAATTTATTTGCTGATTACAATGTTTTCTGCAAACCTGCTATCAGTATGAATGCGGATGTCTTCATTGATACTTTGCACACAGATACAGTTAGTGCCAGAATTAATGTTGCCGTGAATTTGATTGATGTTGATGTAAACAGTGCACTTGATATGTTTAATGATTGCATGAGAGAGCGTGTTGAGTGAATGAAAAGGCGTGTCTCTTTAAATAATGGGAAGAGATCAAATGTTTGGTATGATGAAGAATGTTTGATGAGTACAATAAATGTTAGAAGACTGTTAAGAAGATTCAACCGCTCATCGGACGTAGAAATTCAGCATGAACACAGAAAAAACTAGACGTGAATACAAAAAAGTTACTGCATAGAAAAGAAAAACAATTTAATGATATGATTATAGATAAACTTAAAACATATATTCATAATCAAAAAGAGTTCTGGAATAATGTTCACGAAGCGTCATTTAAAAAGAAACAACTTGTAAATAGCATTGACATTGATACTTGGTATAAGCATTTTAATTTTTTTGTTGGACAAAGATACTAGTAATGATAATTTTGATGAAGATCTCCAGCGCGCTGAGTGTGATGGTCACATGAATCGTTCAATATCTACGGAAGAGGTCTTGCTTGCTGTTAAAGAGTTAAAAAAAACCGTAAAGCTTCTGGTCCTGGCGGCATTATTGGTGAATTATATAAAAACTGTAACGAGCAAGTTATACAGTTTTTTTTGTTAACTTGCTTAATGTTCTGTTTGATAACGGTATTTTCCCTGAAGCCTGGACGGAGTCAGTTATTTTGCCATCGTATAAAAAGGGTAATGCCAGAGACCCAAATAATTATAGAGGTATCTCTCTGAGGAATGTAAGTTGTAAATTATTTAGTGTTATTATTTATTCAAGATTACAGGAAAGGGTACAGATAAACGATATTACAGGTGAGCTCCAAGCTGGTTTTTAAAATGGTTATTCAACAATTGATCATATGTTTGTTCTGTTAGCATTAGTACAAAAACAGTTTTCTTATAACCGAAAATTATATGTTGCCTTCATTGACTTTGAGAAGGCCTTTGATTCTGTGAACAGAAATTTACTTTGGCCTATTTTGTTAAAAAAAAAAAAAA
>JAAQRG010001929.1:0-10632 GCA_011634625.1 Babylonia areolata | reverse complement strand
AAAAAAAACCCAGACTATTCATGAGTGAATTGTGTATTGGACCACACATATTGCACCGTTAATATTTCAAAAACAAAGTTTTCCACCTGTACCATCTTTTCTAATCTAAGAAATAAAAAAAGAACAAGAACGATAATGAATTCCTTGTTCTGTACAAACTGAAGCATCAGACACTCAAATATTTGGCGAAAATCAAATGAAATATATGAAAAAAGAAAGAAACAAGACAAATTATTGTCCATTCACACAAAAATACACATACATTGGCAAAGAAGAAAAACAAACAAACAAACAAACAAACAAACAAACAAAAAACAGACACCTGTTTCCCTCTGACCATCCTTGGCGATCAGGGAACACAACATCGCACAACTTTTCATGTTTGATTTCATAAAGCCGTATTTCACGAAACTCCCTCCCTCCCATTCTCGTGGAAAGTATTTTTTACAAGATGTGTGTGTGTGTGTGTGTGTGCGTGTGTGTGTGTGTGTGTGTGTGTGTGTAACTCTACGCGCGTGTGTGTACAGAACTTGTAAAAATCGTGCGAGCGATTTTGTCTTCTCTTTTTCTCTCTCTTTCCAGATTTTTAAACAAATTAGCAAAACTCAAAACAACTAAGACAATAGTCACATAACATTCGTGCCAGTATGTTCTGATTTTTTTTTAACTCACTGAGACTGAATATTTGTAGTGCTGTTGATTCCTGATGTGGTTGCTAACCAGGGCAGGCCACTCTCTTACACACTCAAAACAAGCACAGTGTTAGCACGTGCACGCTCGCGCACTGGAACGAATGTTTGTTTCGCTAATGTGCGAGATCGCATGCTGGCGAAAACACAAACACACACGAAAGAAAATACGAGGAAGACGACAAATCACTATCACTGTGGCACGATGAACGGTGACTAAAGACTACTGTTTTGGAAATGCGTGAGTTTGTTCTCAAGCCCATTTGCACATGGTATTGCTCTCTCTGCAACACGTTGTCTGTTTGTCTGTCACTATCTTTGTCTGTCTGCTCTGTCTCTGTCTATTTCTTTGTCTTTCTCTCTCTCTCTCTCTCTCTCTCTCTCTCTCTGTGTGTGTGTGTGTGTGTGTGTGTGTGTGTGTGTGTGTGTGTGCTGAATTGTTTGCAATTCTGATGGCTTTCACCTTTTTTAGTGATATGCCTCTTGTGCCTGCAAAAATCCTTATACTATCTGATTCAAAATCAGCATTGATGGCTTTAAATAATCAATCTTCATCTGAACGAGCAGATATTATGTACGAAATTTTGTATTTAATCCACCAGTTAATTATGCGAGGCTCCGACATTTCACTCTTGTGGGTTCCTGGACATTCTAATCTTCGTGGCAACGAAATGGCCGATTTTTGTGCCAAGGAAGCGGCATCGAACAATTCAGTTTCAATCAATCACAATATTCCTATTTCTGTTTCTGAAGCCTGTACTATTCTTTCAACATATATCTGGAATTTCAGACAGAAACAGTTCTTAGAAAACTCAAAAAAGAAGCTCTGGTGGGATCTCTCTCTTCCAGCAAGAAAAGGCACGAACCCCCCAGGATCAATTTCCACAAGAAACTTGACACACAGGCTAAGAACTAATGCATGGTTATGCAGATTTTTGAAACCGTCACCACTATGTATTTGTGGTAAGACCCTTAACATCCCACATTTTTTGCTCGAATGTCCAGATACACATTTACATTTCAAACCCCTTCATGATATGATTACATCCTTTAATCTTCCATTAGCCATGTCCAGCGTTTTTCACCCTAGCAAAGAAAATGGTTGGTCTCTGACAAAAACCGCAGTTGACCTAATTAAAAGCCATCCAATTGGTCGGTTTTTCTAATTTGTTTCATCCCCCTTCTGCTGCAGAGGTTCCCCTCTGTTTTATTTAATCCAAAGTAGTGTTTCGTTTTGGGTGATAGCGTCAGATTTACTTGTAGAGCAAAGTTCCCATTATTCTAATTAGTGGAACTGTTCGACCCTAACATGTAATATGTCGTCTTGATTACATTACGAAACCTTAATTTGATGAGAAAGAGTGAGAGACAGTGTGAGTGTGTGTGTGTGTGTGTGTGTATGTGTGTGTGTGTGTGTGTGTGTGTGTGTGTGTGTGTGAGTGAGTGGGCAGGGGAATGAGGTAGGGGAATTATAATGGGCGTTTGTGTGCATGCATGGATGTATGTAGAGAGAGGGTGGGGGAGAAACGTATGTGAGTATGTGTGTGTTAGAATATTTTTTGGAGATAATGATATTAATGAAATTTGGTACCTTGATTTGTTAAATTTTTTTTTTTTTTTTTTTTTTTTTTTAAATCATACCTTCCTCAAATCAGAATTTCCTTGTGTTGCTCAGTTAATATTTTATTCAAATGGTTGCGAAAATGTCAGTACAACAAACAGTTACTCTGACAATAAATGGTTTCAGTTAGTCAGTGAGTGTGTGTGTGTATGTTTGTGGCTGAGCGCGCGCGTGTCTCCATCTATCTGTCTATCTATCTATCTATATAGATCATTGTGATAGTGTGCATATGAATTTGTAGGGACTAAAAAAGGTAGACAGACGGACACGGAAAGAGAGAGAGAGAGAGAGAGAGAGAGAGAGAGAGAGAGAGAGATGTGAACAGAAACAGACAGAAATACATGAGTTAGGAAAGACTCATACCTCAACACAAATCAATAAAGGGGAGTAAGTTTCAACAATGACAAAGATACATGTATTTTATGTATGGAGCAGTAAATAGTAGAAATGAATTACTGCAGAATTGATGAACACACACACACACACACACACACACACACACACACACACACACACACACACACGGACACAGAGAGAGAGAGAGAGAACAGAAGACACTTAATTGATAAATGATAAACAGGATAAGGTTTGAAATATCTTTTGTATCTCATGAAGACAGCTTACATCAGACAGGGAAAAACAAACGTTAAACAATCATTCAACAGAAAACCATAACAGATGTCATAATTACTGAATATATACAGAGCCGCATGGGGTGCCAGACAGCCAATGCCACAGGCTGGAAATCTGTCTATCTATCTATCTATATCATTGTGATAGTTTTATCAGCTGTTCAACCACTTGTCAATTTGTGCTGAACGGACAAATACATGTCTTTAGTCTTCTCCACCTCTCCCCCCACCCCTCCTCTCTCTCTGCTTCCATCTCTCTCTCTCTCTCCCTCTGTCTCTTCTCCTCCCGCTCTTTCGCTCTCTGTTTCCATGTGTCCCTCTCTCTTCTCTCTGTTCCCCCCCTCCCTCCTCTCTCGCTCTCTCTTTCCCACCCACCCACCCACTCTTCACTCTTGTAGAAGTACATTTTGCACACAAATGCTGATGAATCTGATGTGTGCTGATAATTTGATTTGATGCGCTTGCTTTTCATTCTCTCTCTCTCCCTCTCTCTCTCTCTCTTAAGTGTTGAGCAGTGGTTTAATCATTTTCAAAGTGTGCTAGAAAAAGTAGTAGTTCAAGAAGAATTATCTGACAGTGTGCCAGACAACAATGATAGTTTTCTAGATAGACCAATTTCAAAGGAAGAGGTACTTTTCGCTATCAGGAAATTGAAAATGGGTAAATCTAGTGGTCCTGACGGTATTATTGCAGAGATGTTAAAATATGCTGGTGATCTGGCTGTTGACTTTCTTGTTAAGTTGTTCAATGTTCTTTTTGATAAAGGTCAATATCCAGATAACTGGTCAGAGAGTATCATCGTTCCCCTTTTTAAGAAGGGTAATATGAATGATCCAAACAATTATAGAGGAATATCGTTGTGTGATATTAGCAGTAAACTTTATAGTTTTGTTATAAACAACAGATTACAAGAATGGGTTGATCAGAACAATAGTACAGGGGAATACCAAGCGGGTTTTAAGAGAGATTACTCTACTATTGATCACATGTTTACATTATTAGCACTTGTTCAAAAACAATTCTGTTCAAACAGAAAATTATACGTAGCTTTTATAGATTTTGAGAAGGCATTTGATTCAGTTTCGAGAAAATTACTATGGCCAATTCTTCTGAAAAATGGTATAAATGGGAAGTTATATAAATGCTTAAGAAGCATGTATGATACTGTTAAAGCTAGAGTGAGGTGTGGTGATAAACTTACAGAATACATCAATTGTACAAGTGGTGTAAAACAGGGTGATGTTTGTAGTCCTGTGTTATTTTCATTATTTGTTAACGAATTGGCTCTTGAAATAATTCAAAATGGTCGGCATGGTGCCAAACTGGATAATAGTCTTGTTGAGCTCTTCATACTTTTGTTTGCTGATGATATTTTGTTATTATCCGAAACAGTTGTTGGCCTCCAGTCTCAATTAAACAGTTTAGCCAGGGGGGCTTCAAATTTGGAGCTTAAAGTGAATTTGAGTAAAAGTAACATTGTAGTCTTTAGAAAAGGTGGTTTTTTGGCTGCTTGTGAGAAATGGTATTATAATGGCACTGAGATGGAAGTTGTAAATTCATATAAATACCTTGGTATATATTTTTCAACGAAACTCAGTTTTAAGTTTGCTTGTGAAGATCTGGCATGCAGAGCTAAAAGATGTCTTCTGTCTATATTAAGCAAGTTGTATAAACTTAATAATACTTCTCTGAACTTATATATAAAAATTGTTTGATACTCAGGTACAGCCAGTGGCTCTCTATGGAGCTGAATTATGGGGTCTTGAATCTAGTTCATCAGTGGTTGAGAAAGTTCATTTGTTTGCTTTAAAAAGATACCTTGGCGTTAGCATGAAAACTCCAAACGATTTAGTGTATGGAGAACTTGGAAGGTTTCCTATTTGTATCAATGCTGTTATTCGAAGTATAAGATATTGATTCAGATTAGTACAAATGGATGAAAACAGATTACCGTCAAAAGCTTATAAATCGTTGTTGTTACTGGACGAAAAAGGAAAAACCAACTGGGTAACAAAAGTCCGAAACGTTCTATGTAATAATGGGTTCTTGTATGTTTGGGAATATCAGGGGGTAGGATGCATGCAAACTTTTATTAGGACATTCAGGCAAAGACTCATTGATGTTAGATGGCAACAGTGGGAAGAACACATGAATTCAAGTGGTAGGTTTAGCTTATATAGAAAATTTAAGACACTTCCCACCGTCGAACCTTATATCTTATTGAATGTGAATAGACATGTGAGGTATGCGTTGACAAAATTTAGATTGGGGATGTCGGAAATTGCTGTACATAGTTCTCGATACAGTTACGAGAAAGATGAAATATGTCCATTGTGTAAAGAAGAAACTGAAGATGAAGTCCACTTTGTATTACGCTGCCACTGTCTTCACGATATAAGAACAAAATTTATACCACACATTTATCACGATAAGCAGAACCTGTTTTCGTTACAAATGCTCTTTTCATCAAAAAATGAAAATATAATGATAAATTTATCTCTCTATATATACAAAGCTTTGAAGAGGCGTGAGAACGCAACAGAATTGTTCGATGTCAGAGAGTAAGGCAAAGACGATTGCTTTTTTGTTGCTTGTTCGTTTTTGTTGTTTTTCTCTTGGAATCTGAGTATTTACTTGTTCACGCAATACTTTTGTGTCCGTATGTTATTTGTATGTTAACAATATTCATAACATTATATAAGGTAGAAAAGTTTCTTTACTTTTGTTTAACCCCTTCAAATGGGGCAATGGCCTTATATTGAATAAATCGTTCGTTCGTTCGTTCGTTCGTTCGTTCTCTCTCTCTCTCTCTCTCTCTCTCTCTCTCTCTCTCTCTCTCTATCTATCTATCTATCTAGCTAGCTATATATATATATATATATATATATTATTATTATTATTATTATTATTATTATTATTTGCTTCTCTTTTTTTTCTTTTTTCAAAGATTCAAACTGTCTTGTTTTCCTTTTTCTTTTTTTTTTCTTTTTTTTCACAGAGCTAGACTTGGATGTAGATATCAACAACAACAACAATGATGATAGTAATAATGATAATATTTGTCATAATCGTAATAATATAGCGCCGAGTTTTTTGGGGGGAAACAAATCAAAGGCACATGCACATCAGTTATTCACACGCAATGCTTGGTTCTTGTTCCAGTACCCTCATTTCAAACAAAATCTGTTCGCTCTGTCATTCATTTTCTTTACCCATTGCGCGGGTTAGGCTGTGTGTGTGTGTGTGTGTGTGTGTGTGTGTGTGTGTGTGTGTGTGTGCGTGTGTGTGTGTGTGTGTGCATATGAATTTGTAGGGACTAAAAAAGGTAGACAGACGGACACGGAGAGAGAGAGAGAGAGAGAGAGAGAGAGAGAGAGAGAGAGAGAGAGAGAACACTGAACACTTTAATGTCAATAGCTTTACAGCCCTAATGACATGGGGGTTCATAATACAAATAACAACATGCATCAATAGTAATAATATTGATGAAAACCAAAGCCAAAGAGAGAGAGAGAGAGAGAGAGAGAGAGAGATGTGAATAGAAACAGACAGAAATACATGAGTTAGGAAAGACTCATACCTCAACACAAATCAATGAAGGGGAGTAAATTTCAACAATGACAAAGATACATGTATTTCATGTATGGAGCAGTAAATAGTAGAAATGAATTACTGTAGAATTGATGAACACACACACACACACACACACACACTCTCTCTCTCTCTCTCTCTCTCTCTCTGTCTGTCTGTCTCTCTCTCTCTCTCTCTCTCTCTCTCTCTCTCTCACACACACACACACACACGGACAGAGAGAGAGAGAGAGAGAGAGAGAGAGAGAGAGAGAACAGAAGACACTTAATTGATAAATGATAAACAGGATAAGGTTTGAAATATCTTTTGTATCTCATGAAGACAGCTTACATCAGACAGGGAAAAACAAACGTTAAACAATCATTCAACAGAAAACCATAACAGATGTCATAATTACTGAATATATACAGAGCCGCATGGGATGCCAGACAGCCAATGCCACAGGCTGGACACTGACCACCGGGCTCCCTGCAGCCTCGCTGGCGAACAGCCCATCGCGAAGTGTTCCTTTGTTATGCGATGCTCGGTAGAAGAGAGAGTATTGCAGATACCCATATTTGTAAGCCATTGCACTCTTATGGTGCAGAAATTTAAAAAAAAAACAGCAATACGATTATCAGACAGTCATAATTATAAAAGCGTTGCACGTATTTATTGTAATTCATGATCTTTGTTGATATGTTGAAAGGCAGGAACATAAACATTGCTAATGTTATTTATGGCACATTCATTCTGCGCATGCAAATAAAATGTATCAGCGCTAACACACTTGAAGCCAAAGCATTTCATCCTTTGATTCTGAACTCCTCCACCGACTGCCCTCCCCCACGACACCCCCCCTCCCATCCCCCTCCCACCCATTCACTTCCCTCCCTCCTACTCGCCCCTCCCCACACCCACTGCCACCTTATTCCTTCTTTTCTTTCTGCTTCGCAATCAGCAGCGCGATAGAAACGTCATTCACTTGTCAGCGTGAATGTCAGGGAGGATAAGTCTGCCAGGGTGCACACCGCGCACGGTAATTGCCGACCCGGCGTTGTGAAGGCTTTTGGCGTTGCCTGGTCTGCTGTGGGCCCGTGACATTTAGCTTGAATGTGATAAATTGAATATTCTGCAGCGATCTAGCTTAACGGGTTTGGCTGGGGCGATTTTGATTAATGTGACTCTGTTCTTCGGTCTGTCTATCTACTTTGCGGCCCAGATTTTGTGTTGCGTTTCATTTGGACCAGGTTTACATGACGATGGTGGTTTGAGAATCTGTATCGGAGTTTTTACGCAGTCCGTACTTTTTTCTACGCGCGGAATATTCTGCACACCACATTACACGGTTCTTATTTTGTTTGGTTTTGTCTTTAGGACATATTATTTCAGAAGATTTGTTTAAAAGCTAATCCAAAACTTAATCAACTTTGATTTTTTTCTTCTGCCTGTTTAATGTACACCGGGGTATAGTAAGGAAAGTCGACCTCCAATAACAGCGAAGAAAAAATGGAAGGTAACGACATTTCGTTCATGGAAAAAAACTTTTTGTTTTTGTTTGTGTAAACTCAAACGTTCACACACACACACACACACGCGCGCGCGCGCGCGCGAAAAAAACAAAAAACAAAAACAGCAGCACCACTCCTCAGCATATAGGTTTGGATTTGTTTTCCACCAATGTTAAAAGCAGCAGATCTGGACAAAAACTGAGCAGTTATTGATCTGACGGCTGGTGGTGGTGGAGGTGGTGGTGGTGGAGGTGGGGGAGTATTCGGGAAGCCATGTCTGTTGCTGCTGTGTTCTCAAGGTGACACGCCACCCGGTGCCATGTGCATGACGCACTGTGCTGGTGCCGAGAGGGATATGAACCTTGCAAAAACACGAAGAGAGTGAGTTTGGTTTTGTCGTGGTGTTTTTTATGTGCTCTGGAATCGCGTCTGCTCTTTTGCATGATGGTGGTGTGTCGGTGGACGTCCTGGCTCTTGTTTCTGCCATTTGTGCTCCTCGCTATCTTTGTTGGTGAGTGTTCTGCAGTTCCTCCCCCTTCTGTTGTTGTTATTGTTGTTGTTGTTTCATGCATTTGATTTTTTTTAAAAAGTGTTTTGTTCCTTTTGTGGGTCGTTGTACATTATTTCTGAAATGATTATTCGTTTCTTTGTTTTAGTTTGTTTGTTGTTAGTTAGTTTGTTTGTTTGTTTTTTGGGTTGTTGGATTATCAATAATTAGTGTTGATCAATTTACTGATTGTTGTAATGCTGGTTATGTACGTGTACAAGCTGTTTCTTCATTTTTTGTTTGCTGTTTGTATTGTTTTGTTTGTTGTTTTTTTTGTTGTTTTTTTTGTTTGTTTGTTGTTGTTGTTGTTGTTTTTTTTTTGGGGGGGGGGTTGGGTTTTTTGTTGGTTTTTTTTTGGTTGATTTTTTTTCGTGTTTACTTTTCTTCTTCTTGTTGGTGGTGGTGGTGAAGCGGTGGTTGTGGTGGGGTACTCCTCTTTCTCTTCTCTGTGTGTGTGTGTGTGTGTGTGTGTGTGTGTGTGTGTGTGTGTCAGCGGGTGTGGGTATGGCTTCGTGGTTTTGATTTCTTTTCTTTTAAGAATCGACCAAGCAATACATTGCATGTTTTTGATACATCTTAGTATGTAATCAAGGCATAATCGTGATTTTGTGCGTGTGTGCATATGCGTTGTTGTGCTTGTCCTTTCATTGTGTGTAAACACCTGCCTTCGCACATTTGTTGTTGTTTTTTTTCTCTGTGTGTGCGCGCCTGTGTCTGTATACTTACACGAGTAAGGGGGTGTGCGTGTGCATGTGTGTTTGTTTATTTGCATGCGCAAGTGCACGTGCATGTTAATTACATGCAGCATGTTTCATCTGTGGAGTCGGAACTGCCGACATATTTGGGCTGATCCAATGATAGGTACAAAGCCACTTTGGGCATGATGTTGTGTCCTTGGGAAAGGCACTTCACTGACTCCACCTTGGTGTGAATGGATACCTAACTTCAGTTGAGGAAGGACATAATACAGGAAGGGGGGAATGATGATGATGATGATGATGATTATCATCATATTATCATATCATTCGGATGAGACGATAAACCGAGGTCCCGTGTGCAGCATGCACTTAGCGCACGTAAAAGAACCCACGGCAACAAAAGGGTTGTTCCTGGTAAAATTCTGTAGAAAAGTCCACTTCGATAGGAAACACAAATAAAACTGCACGCAGGAAAAAAAAAAGTGTGGCGCTGTAGTATAGCGACGCGCTCTCCCTGGGGAGAGCAGCCCGAATTTCATGCAGAGAAATCTGTTGTTATAAAAAAAGAAATACAAATATCATTACTAATATTATCATGATTACCATCATCATCATCATCAGCGTCGTCGTCGTTACCATCATCATCATCGTCGTCGTCGTCATCATCAGTATCATTCCCATTGTTGCTGTTTTTCATTCCCTTTAATGATAATGTCAAGGTTTCAGTCTCAATCAGTTCGAGTCGCCTTAGACACTGTTCCTCGCATGATAGTATTAAACAGACCTGGTAGCTTAAGCCTTTTTCATTATTGTTGTTGTTGTCATTAGTAGTAGTAATAGTATTATTGTTGTTCTTCTTCTTATTATTATTATTTTTCTATTACTGTTATCGTGTTATTCTTTTTTGTTGTTGAGAACGAAATATATATATGTTCCTTTTGAGTTATTATCTGTCCACTGTTGTTAACTTGTCATGTCACTGAGGGCTGATGCAGTGCAGATGTCGATGGTATGATAGTAATGTGTTTGTTGTGGTTACAACTGCTGCTGCCAGTGGTGAATATGGCACTCAAGACGTGTGAACACACCTGACACTGTCGTTGATCCCCTAACCTGCTTTGGTCGTGTGGAGAACGCTGCACTGCTGAACACATCACCAACATTCTCCATCAGTTTTGCCCTCTGGCCATTCCTGACAATGTCTTCCTAGAGTGGGTGAAATGGCTGTGTTGAATAGATGGTTGAGGTTTTCGGTGTTTTTCTCCCATTCTTTTGTTTCTTTCAGATCTTGTAGTCGGCATATTAGCTGGATTGTGTCTTCTGCTTGCCCCATCCATGATCTTCCTCGTCCTAGACGGCTGCCT
>JAAQRG010001928.1:2500-10596 GCA_011634625.1 Babylonia areolata | reverse complement strand
ATGAGGAAGGGTGTTTAAAGCACACACAGAGAGAGAGAGAGAGAGAGAGAGAGAGAGAGAAGGATGAGGAAGGGTGTTTATAGCACACAGAGAGGGAGAGAGAGAGAGGAGAAGGATGAGGAAGGGTGTTTATAGCACAGAGAGAGAGAGAGAGAGAGAGGAGAAGGATGAGGAAGGGTGTTTATAGCACAGAGAGAGAGAGAGAAGGATGAGGAAGGGTGTTTAAAGCAGAAAGAGAGAGGGAGAGAGAGAGGAGAATGAAGAGGAAGGGTGTTTAAGCAGAGAAAGAGAGAGAGAGAGAGAGGGCGAGGGAGGAAGGGTGCTTAAAGCACACGAAGAGAAAGAGAGGCAGAGAGAAGGAGGGTGTTCAAAGCACACAGACAGACAGACAGACAGACAGATCAAAGAAATCGTCACACATGACGTCAGACACGGCTGTTGCACCAACAGTCATTAACAAAACACAGCGCCGTCGCATCATCACAGAAGCCGCGCCAAGCCAGCTGACGCCAGCAGACTCCAAGCCTTTGGGTTGAGAACGGAAATTCCAGGGAGCTGCTTCATTCACTTTCCTTTTAGACTGCCTGTCTGCTTTCTTTCAAAACTCTCCTCTCAGCATGGGAACACGTCATCAATGTTTGTTTTTGTTGAGTTTTTTTCCCCCCTGAGTGCAAGGGGTTAGCCTGTTCGCGTGACGAAGTTTGCTGTTGACGTCATTTCCTTCAGTCTACTTCCACGTGATCATTGTGAGAGAATGCTTCCAAGAACGAATATTGTATCCATCGTTCGAGATCATAATAATAATAATAACAACAATAATAATGAATATGATAACAGGTATTTATATTGTGCTCTATCTCCATAGCACAAAGGTCCCAGAATGCTAACATTAATACAACATCAATACAGGATGATAATAATATAACATCAATACAGGATGATAATAAAATAACATCAATGCAGGAAGAAAATGGTTGCAAAAATGAACACAGGGCATTATTATCAAGACTTACAAGGAAGGCAATGACAACGCACGCACACACACACACACACACACACACACACACACACACACATCACATCACATCACACCATAGTACACGTCAACACAAAGACATCCATGAAAGCAGATTTGTGCGGATGTGTTTTGAGACCAGATTTTAACTGAGAGTTTTGTTTTGATAGGTGTGTGTGTGTGCTGGTGAGATATTTTCGTGGTACAGTTGGCAGAGGTAGAACAGCTGGAAAGAGAGAGAGGGGTGGTGGGGGATGAGAGACAGACAGAGACAAGCACAGAAAGAGAGAGAGGGAGAGACAGACAGTGACAGACAGACAAATAGAGACACAAAGAAAAACAGAGTGATATATAGAGAGAGAGACAGACAGAGTCAAGGAGACAGAAAGACAGACAGACACAGAGCACAAAGAAACACACACACACACACACACACACACACACACACACACACACACACAGAGGGAAAGAGAGGGTCACAGAGAGAGAGAAAGACCGAAAGTGTTTGAGTGGGAGTTGTGCTGGCAGGTGCTTGATTGTTTTTTTCCTAATTTTCTGCGTTCTCCCACATACTCTGTTCTCATTATGCAGACACTTCACACCTGCATACAATTCCTGGCACCATGCAGGTTGTCTCTACGTGTATAAGCGTGTAGCTGACGACATGCAGATGTTTTATATTACCCCTACCTCTTTTTCTACTCATTTTTTTTTCTTTGGTTTTCTTTTGTTTTGTTTTGTTTACACGATGAGAACAGGGGTAGTGGGGAGGGGAAGTATCGGTTTCGGTTTCAAGGGAGTGTCGTGGAGTGCAGACAACCGCTAACTACACCACATGTGCTTAATTAAAGAAAAGGAGCAAATGTCTGACCTTCGCACATATATAACCCAACGCGCTGGCCAGACCTTGTGCTTGTGTGTGTGTACGTGTGTGTGTGTGTGTGTGGGGGGGGGGGGGGGGGGCAAGGGGGGCGTAGGGGAAGGGAAAAAGGAGAGAAACGACGAAAACAAGTTTAGCAACTCCCAGTAAGTCGGTGACATAAACAGAATGAACGTGAAGAGACTTCTCCGTTCTTTTTTTTTTTTTTTTCTCTTTGTGTTTCTCTGTTTATCAATTCCTTTCCTTCCTTCCTTTCTTCTTTATTTCTTCTGTTCGAAAGCTTGGAACGTGGAAGTCTTTATTCTGCTTGCGATGAGGCAAGCGATCACTGATGACACCGGCGAATAAAACAGAGCAGAACATGGGAAAAGAGGAAGCAAAGACAAAAAATAAAAGAAGTGTTTCACGGACTAACCAGTGTACACTACACCACATCGGCTTTAACCCTTTCACAGCCAGTCAATTTTGAGTTCAAAATTTACTTGTGCTATGAACACAGAAAATATGGCGTCTAAGAATAGCTGGGGTTTACCCCTGCAATGTGTTGAAAATATGGCCTATCCCTCCACCGAACATTAAGAGCAGTAGGTACATGGATAGCAGACCCATGATCTGGTCACCTTTCTGGACATGTGTCCTCTACCTAGCTTGTGCATAAATGCGAGTTTGGCGGTGAAAGGGTTAAAAGGCGTTTCTTTTAAAAAAAAAAAAAGAAAGAAAGAAAAGGAGCTGATGCCTGTTCTATGTGTTAACACAACGCGCTGGGCAGGCCCTTGTACTTGTAAGAGAAGAGAGAGAGTAGAAACTGGAAAGAGAAGAGAAGAGACAGAGACAGAGAGATGATGATGATGATGATGATTTGGATACTTATACAGCACCTATCCTTGGTCAGAGACAAAGCTCTGAGCGCTTTACGAACTGAACACACAATCATTCGCACAACTGACTGCCGACATGTGTAGCAGAGCCGACTGACAGCTGCCCCCAAGGCTATGTAGGCAGCCACACTCCGTTATCGGGGAGGGGGTGGGGGGTGCATGATGGTTATGTTCTTGTTTCCATTACCCACCGAACGCTGACGTGGATTACAGGCTCTTCAACGTGCGTATTTGATCGTCTGCTTGCGTATACACACGAAAGCGGACCAGGCACTGACAGATCTACATATATGTTGCCCTTGGAGACAGGAAAAATCGCCACCCTTTACCTGGTGCCGCCACAAAACTGGGGGTCAAACTCACAGAAACTCTGGCGAGAATCCAACACTCTATCCATCAGGCCAAGGCATCAGAAAATGAGAGGAGGAGAAGAAGAAGAAGAGAGATAAGAAGAACAAAAAGACAAGAAGACGAGAGAGAGAGAGAGAGAGAGAGAGAGAGAGAGAGAGAGTAATGAGAGAGAAATGAGAGAGAAATGAGACAGACAGACATATAGACATATATATATATTTACATATATATATAGAGAGAGAGAGGGAGAGAAGAAGAAAACGAAGAGAGAAAAAGAAGATGATGAGAGAACGAGAGAGAGAAAGAGAGAGAACTAGAAAGACTGAAAAGAAAAAGAAAGAGAATGACAGAGATCTAGAGAAAGAGAGAAATGAGACAGACAGCAAGGGAAAGAGAGGTGGGGAGAGAGATCTAGAGAACGAGAGAGAGAAAGAGAGAGAGAGAGAGAGCACAATGGCTTGAGTGTTATAATCTTTAGAAAAGGCAGTAACGGCACCTTTCCCATCATGGAATGCTCAAAGGTCAGCGCACACAGGAAGCAGGCCCGCAGACGTTCTGGTTTATTTACCATTAATATGAACACACACAGCCCACACACATAGACAAACATGCATACACACACACAAACACACACACACACACAAATACGCATGGCATACACACACAGACACAGACACACACACGCGCGCGCGCACACACACGCATGCATGCATGGAAAGAGCGGGAGAGCAAGAAACAGAAAATGAAACAGAAACACAGAGAGTTGGGGAAAAAGAGAGACAGACAGACAGACGGTCAGAGAGAAAGAGAGAGAGAGGGGGGATGGGGAGGCTAAGGGGGGGGGGGGGATTTCAACGAAGTCGTAAACAGATGCACCAACTGCTGTTAACAAATCACAACGCCGTCACATCACACAGATCATGCCAGCTGACGCCAGCAGACCCAGGCCTTTGGGATGAGAACAGAAATTCCAAAGGAATTATACTACTTCACAAATTTCCGTTTTTGCCCGACCGCTGCTTCCTTTCTTTCCAAACTGTTTTCTCTGCATGTGAACACATGTCCTTACCACTTGCACTGTCCGATTCTTCCATGACGTGAGTGAGTTTGTTGCGTGACGGTTCGCTGCTGACTATTTCCCCATTCATTCACATCTACATTGCCTAATTACCGGGGAAAAGGTGATTTGTGGCATAGCATTTTATAGCTGGTGGTATAAATGTGTATGTTTGTATCATGCTTTTGTGGTGGAGACTTGGGGAATGATAGAGACAGAGACAGAGAGAAAGAGAGGGTAAAAACATGCGTGATTTAGGTTGTCATGCTTTATTGCCCACAAATTGAGAATAAGCTACATAAATTTCCCTTCAAACTCTTTTTTTCTTCTCTCTTTCTTTGTACCGTCTTTCTTTCTTTCTTTCTTTCGTTCTTGCCTATAGTTTAGTCATTCATTTCTTCAATCTTCTTTTCCTTCTTCTTTCCTGAATGAGAAGAAGATAGAATGACATTCAGAAAGAGACGGGGAGAGAGAATGAGACAGAAGTGGGGGACAGGGGGGGCATGAGAGAGGGACAGTAAAAGAGCGAGAGAGTAATTCCAATAGGGTTGTCAGAAATCATTATGTCGGATACCATTGTTGAACCAACTGAATGCCATTAACAACTGAAAGCACAATGACGTGATATCACTTAACATTAGCCTGATTTCCTTTTTGACTGCCTGCTTTCCAAAGTGAACCCTTCTCTGCCTGTGAATACTAAGTATTTCACATCGTGACAAAACAGGCGTAAAATATAACGCTTATCTGCCAGTGCAGGCTCTGGCTTCGATTCACGCTCCCACCATTTCTCCCATGTCTTACTCGAAAATCAAACTGAGGGTCTATAGTCATTTGGATGAGCACTTGGCGCATTGAAAGCGAACCCTTGGCCAAAAAAAGGGGGTTATCTTCTGTCAAAATTCCGTAAAAGTAATCCATTGTAACATGTACACAGCCCGACCCAGTCCCAGCGGCCCGGAAGCTCTACGGAGGACTGGAGGACCTGCGACGTACTGCCGCCTTCGTCGAGGAGACGGGGGAATCCATATGAAAAATGACGAACGAGACAACAACAACAACATGTACACAAATATAATGTGAATACAGTTAAGGCCTGACTTGCAAGGTGGGTTTTGCTGCTGTCAGATATCTGCATAACAGATGTGGTGGTCATATATGGATTTGCCCGAACGCAGTACATTCTTTGGGAAAATGAAATTGATTCTGTAACTCTGTAGAACTTAAAGGATAGTTCTCAAGTGCTCTTTCATGACAAGTACCGTACCGAAATAGGTATTAACGCCCGACATGAAAAAAAAAGAAGAAATTTCATATATTGTTTCACAGCAGTAGTAAACCTTGCCTCAGGAAGACAATAATTTCCCTGAAAGTGACAATCAGTTCTTTTTGATCGAGCGATTTTTGGCAGGGCATCCTTTGTGTATTCTTTAGTTTAAAAAAAACACTTCGTTGCGTTGCAGTTTCGCCTATTTTCATGTTTGTGTTACAATTAGTGTTTTCTTGATGGAAAATTTATATGTTTTTCTGTACTTATTCGTGTACTTTCAGGGTAAAATACTGCGCACCTTTAAAGAAACCTTCTTGTCTTGTCATTCAACCCAAATCCAAACACACGGGTGCGGACACACACACACACACACACAGAGGAACGAAGCAGTAGTTGCAGATACACCACCAACACAGGGCGCTGTTACCTATCAGCCAACAGAATGTGACAGCGTCACGCCACAGAGAGAGCCACACCACGTGTTTCCCATCGGAAGTCGCTGTGGGAGTTGCCTCCCATTGCATGTCTGTTTTGTTTGCCAGACAGTGTGTTCACAGCATGTAAACATACCACACCTGTCTGCTGTTCCTGGCATGATTGTGATTGTTTTCTCTGTGGGAGAAATTTCCCCGGAGAGAGAGACAGATACAAAAAGACAGACAGAGAGAGAGAGAAAGACAGAGAGACAGAGAGAGAGACTGAGAGAGACAGACATACAGAGACACACACAGAGAGACAGACAGACACACACACACACACACACACACACACAGGAGAGACTGAGAGAGAGAGAGAGACTCACACATAATGAAAGAGAAAGAGAGAGACACAGTGAGAGAGAAAGAGAGAGACATAGAAATAAAGACAGACATATACACAGACAGAGGGACAGAGATAGACACACAGACAGACAGAGGAAGATTATATCTTGCCCTCAAAAAGGATAAGAGGTCTGTCTGTCTTCAAAATGTACGTCATTCCAACCAAACCCGTCAAGCCATCTGGGTGGGAACAACAACAACAACAACAACAACAACAACCAAAGGAGAGAACTGAAATGGAATTGAAACTCTTCGTATCTTCCATTTCATTATATTATTGTAATATTTTCTTCCTTTATCTTATTTCGTTTTATTCTATTGTATTTTATTTTGCCTGACTGCTTTACACAAACCCGGGGTTCCTTCTCCTGCCTGATCAGCGTGTTGTGTTTATGCGTATGTCAGGCATCTACTGCGAGTTTATTTCATTTCATTTCATTTTATTTTATTCTTATTTTCTTTTTTTTAAGCAGCTGTGGTATAACGCAGTATCATCAGCCCACACTCTTTGGGCCCTCCTTGAAATTGAAACTGAAACTGGTAAACTGTTATGGCTCGAAGAGGTTCTTAAAAGATAATTATAATAACTTTTGGAAAGACGTTATGAAGGCTTATGCCAATTTCAACACACACACTCAGCTGGTTAACAGCAAATAGTTAATAACTGAACCCATCTTTTTCAATGCTAAATGTAGAATCGACAATTCTTTTCACTTTAAGAACTGGACAGCAAAAAATGCATTTTACGTGCGTGATGTTCTGGATGAAAACTGCCAGTTTTTAAGGCAGGAAGACTTTTTTTTTTAAGAAGTGGGGAATAAGAACGAATTACCTTAATTACCTTAGTTGCATTCAATCAATCAAAGAATACGACAGAAAAATAAATATGGAATTAGAGAGTCATCAGTCATCACAACAATGAAAATAGTAAAGCGTCAGAAACTATTTGTGGGGTAAAAAACGGAACACGGATTTATTACGATATAATCTTGGAGAAAAACGAAATTTTTTATATGAAAGCTTTTATGAAATGAGAAAATAGGTTAGGTACTCAGATTGATTGGAAGAAAACATTGAAAAGATAAACAGAACCAAAGAAATAAAGATGAAATGGTTTCAGCTTAGACTATGTCATGGAATTTTAGTGTCAAATATTGCCCTAAAAAACATGGGTGCAGTTGATGATGACAAATGTAATTTCTGTTATACTGAAAAAGACACAGTGCAACATTATTTATGGTTTTGTCCAGTTTCGCAAACCTTTTGGTAGGACTTTAATAAGTTATTGAGAGATAAATGTGAAAACTGTGAACGACTGTCACTGAACTTTGAATTGGCATTGTTTGGAACTGATGATAAAAATAAAAAGGATAATACTTTTGATTTGATGTTATTATGGGCAATTTTTTTTATACATAGGAGTAAAATCAATCAAATAAAACCAACTCTGCAAGCACTCCTGCTGACCTCAAGTATAGATACAAGGTAGAAAAGCATGTACACACAATGGAAATGAATTACTGTGATTTTGTTAAAAAATGGCTACCATACTCTATGTTGGTAATAGAAAATGAGTAAAATGAAAACTGTCATCATAATACATTATATGAATGATCCCTGTTTGATAGAATTCATAACAATATCTGAAATGAATATACTGCAAAATTTGACATGTTTGTACATTAATTTTGATAAAAGAAGTAAGCTGCCACAGGTAATTAATAACATAATTATATTAATCCTTTAATAACACTTTATAAAAATTGTGGTGCTCCTTGAAACTTTGTCATCATGAATACATGCCATGATGTAACATTTGGTATC
>JAAQRG010001895.1:5000-10647 GCA_011634625.1 Babylonia areolata | reverse complement strand
TTACTGGGGGGTGGGTGGTGGTGGGGGGGTTGAGGAGGGGGGGGGGGGCATTCTGTCTGTTTTACTTTTCTGTTATGTCGTTTTTTTGTTTTTGTTTTTTGGTTTTTTGTTGTTATTGTTGTTGGGTTTTTGTTTGGGGTTTTTTTTGGTGTTTTTTTTTTGTTCTTTTTTTCTGTTTTTTTTTCTGTGTGTGTGTGTGTTTGTGACTTCCCAGTGGATCATTTTTCCAGAAAGTTTCTGCCCCCACCCCCCCACCCAAACCACTCCCCCCCCCCTCCTTCCCGCTCCCCCACCTCCCTCCCGCAACCCTTCTACCCCTTACTGTCCGTCCTCCTCACGACTTCCCACCTCTCCTTCCCCCCCCCCTTTTTTTTTTTCAACCAGTGCACTGTTTCTTTAATTTCTTTCCACTAGAGGGTTTGTCCTCGTTTGCCTTGTAGTCAGTGATGGTTTTTGTTGTTGTTGTTTTTGTTGTTGTTGTTTTTCTTTCTTGTTTTTTTTCTTTTCCTTACAAAGCGTAGAGTTGAGTTTAACGAGTCTATCAGCTTGCTTCCTTAAAAGGTCAAGTTTGTGTGTCCGTTTGTTTGTTTTAAGCGCAAGTCTTGTATGTTGATGTCACAGAAGCAGTAGTAAGTCTATTTCTCGTTGTTGATGACGGTGGTTGGTTCTGATGTGCTTACCCTCCCCCCCCTCCATGCACACACACACACACACACACACACACACACACACACTCCCCCGCCCCCCCAAAAAAGAGAGAAAAAAGGAAAAGAGTATGACTGCCTACAAGGCGGATGCAGAAATGGTCGTATACGATAAAAGCCCACTCGCGTATTCGTGGAAAGTGGAGTTGCAGTCCACGAACGAAGAAGTACCGATGTTTGATATCCATTAATTTTGTTCAGGATAGCCTACAGATAGGGATTTCCTTCTCTGTGTTTGCAACAGATGATGAAAACGTCATTTTGTTGTGGGTTTGTGTGTGTGTGTGTGTGTGTGTGTGTGTGTGTGTGTGTGTGTGTGTGTGTGTGTGTGTGTGTGTGTGTGTGTGTTTTGCTTTATATTCTATTTACATATTTGCACTTTTGTGATATGAAAAGAGTTCCACCTGGATCTGGTCGAACTACTCAAGAACGATCACAACTTCTGCCTAAGGGACCACCGCTCCTCATGACCCGACAGAAAAAAAAAAACAGAACCGAATGCACACAACAGCAAAATCAATAACAACAACAACAAACTAGGCGTATGATGGCTCAGTGGTTAAAACGTCTGCTGCCAGAAAAGGTGACTCAGTCCTGAAGTGGTGACCACCCTGGAGGCGCGGGTTCAAACCTGCTGAGGACCAGGAAAACAGGAAAAAAAAAGAAGAAAAAGGCGGCAATACAAGGGCATCCAGGAGTCATGACCTGGGTGCGGCCCGGTCCCCTTAGAGTGTAAGGAGTTCAGGGCCGAAACACTTGACTGAGGGGGGCGGGGGGGGGGCTTCTTCTCTGAAGACCTTGTACTGTCCAGCTCTCCCTAGAGTTCCTTATCACAATGATTTATTACTTTATTCTGCTTTTCTTTTATATTATATCATATATCACCTGCCCATCATTATGCTTGCAGTCAGTGACGTGTCAGTTTTACTGTTTCGTTTTTGTTTTTGCTTTGCTTTTTTCTTTTTGATGATGATGATGATGTTCATCCTTCGGACTCGAAGATGATCATGGCTTAAAGAATCCGATGAAAGGTCGGTGGCTGTGGGTTCGGAGGTAGTTGTTTTGTTTCACCGCCAAGCTCGCATTTATGTATGCACAGGCATGGTAGAGGACTCATGTCACAGATTCATTGATCTGTTATCCATGAACCTACTGCTCTTAATGTTCGGTGATAGGATATGTTAACTGGGCCACAAATACAGATGGCGACTGGATCATCGGAAATAAATTCTGTTTAACGTCTCGTCACTCGTCATTACTGGTGAGTGTAGACATTACAATAACAAAAGTATTGATTTGCAGCACTTGAATATCATCATTTGAAAACTAAATTAAGGAATAGATGAAAATTAGACAGATTTTGGAATAAACAAGTAGACAGTATCAGTGCCAGTAGCTCAAGGAGGCGTCACTGCTTTCGGACAAATCCATATACACTACACCACATTTGCTAAGCAGATGCCTGACCAGCAGCGTAACCCAACGCGCTTAGTCAGGCCTTGAGGAAAAAAAAAAGAAGGTAAATGAATATCTTAAAAAATGAAATAGAAAGGTAAATGAATATCTTTAAAAAAAACACACACACACACACACACACACACACACACACACATGATGGACAGAGAAAAAGAGAGAGAGAGAGAGCGATAGAGACAGACAGGCAGACAGACAGACAGACAGACAGACAGACTGACAGACTGACAGACAGACACTGGGGACAGAGAGCTATTACTGTATTAAGCCGAAGCTCAAAGAATGAGAGAAACGATCATCATCTTGATCCTAAATCATCCCCTGAGGATCACTGTGGGATTGGTTTGGTTTGGGGGTTTCTTGTTTTGTTTGGTTTTGTTTGGTTTGTTTTCTTCTTTTTTTTTTTTTTTTTACCCCAACCAGCGCCCTAACCACATTAATTTTGTCTTCTCTCATGATATCCAAAGAAACGGAACCAGCAGTCTTTAGGTATTGAAAGAGATGGGATGGTAGTGGGCGCGGACGTGTGTGTGTGTGTGTGTGTGTGTGTGTGTGTGTGTGTGTATGTGTGTGTGTGTGTGTTTGTGGGTGCGTGTGTGTGTGTGTTTGTGTGTGCGTGTGTGTGTGTGTGCGTGCGTGCGTGTGTGTGTGTGTGCGTGCGTGTGTACGTGTGCGTCTGTGTGTGTGTGATTGAGTGTGAGTGTGAGAGCGCTTGCCCTGGAAACAAAAACCTCCAGATCAATACATCTGTATTGTATTGCATTGCACTGTACTGCATTGCGTTGTGTTGTGTTGCATTGTGTTGTATTGTATTGCATTGCATTGTAGTGTAGTGTATTTTGCTGTGTTCTTTGTTCTGCATTACATTCTTGTTTAACAACACATTTCTCTGTGTGAAAATCGAGCTGTTCTTCCGTAGGACAAGTGTGTCACTACAATGAAGCCCCTCCCTCTTCTTCTGACCCCCCGCCCCCCCGCCCGCCCCCCACTCCCATCTACCCTTCCCCCCATCCCTTCCCCACCAATTGTTTTTGCTTGTCTGCAGTATTTCATTATTACTTCGGAAAACAACAGAGGCACTATATCGTGGACGGGCGCAATAGTCGAATGGTCAAAGCGTTGGACTTTCAATTTGAGGGTCCCGGGTTCGAATCTCCGTAACGGCACGTAGTGGGTAAAAAGTGGAGATTTTTCTGATCTCCCAGGTCATACATATGTGCAGACCTGCTAGTGCCTGAACCTCTTTCCTGTGAATATGCACACAGAATATTAAATATGCACGTAAAAGATCCTGTAATCCATGCCAATGTTCAGTGGGTTATGGAAACCCAGCATGCACACCCCCGGAAACGGTGTATGGCTGCCTACCTGGTGGGGTAAATAAACAAAACGGTCAAACACATAAAATGTTACATGTCTCTGACTGTGAATGTGTGCGTGCCTGAAATCTAACTGAATGACACAGGAAACAAATGATGAACGCCCAATGACAGCCGTCAGTCGGCTCTAACAAGGTAGACAGCCTGTTGTGCAAATGACCCAGTGTTTGTAAAACACTTAGAGCTTGGTCTCCGACCGAGGACAGGCGCTATATAAGTACCCACATCATATCATATATCAAAAAATGAAAAAACGAATGCCACGTGCACAGTGTGTGTACAGAGCACGTGGATTGACTAACCAAAGTGGTGTGACGTTAGTGGTCTTCGGGTGAACAATTGTTCCACTCTCATCTTGGACGGGAGAAAACAAAAGTGGAGGTGGGGGTGTGTGGGAAGCAGGAGGAATGGTGATGACGATACGATGCGATACGATGGGATACAATACGACCCGACCCGACATGACACGACGCGACACGACACGACGCGACAACAACACAATGAAATGCAATGCAATGCAATATGCTATACCATACCATAGAGAGCAACAGAACGCATATGCGACCTAGTGCATTGCAATGGCATGCAACACGACACAGTAAAGCACAGCATAGACCAGCACAGCGCAGCGCAGCACATCACAGTCCCGTGCAGTACAGTATAGTACAGCACAGCACAGCACAGTACAGTGCAGTACAGCAAAGGACATTACAGTACAGTACAGTACAGCAAAGCACAACGAAGTACAGTATGGTAAAGCACAGCACAGTACAGCACAGCCTAGCACAGCACAGCAAAGCACAACAAAGTACAGTATGGTACAGCACAGCACAGTACAGTATACTACAGTACAGTATACTACAGTACAGTATAAAGTATATTATCGTAATTCGATACAACGCATTTTAAACAAACTTTACACAACTTCAAATAAAAAAAGATAATAATAAAAAAAAAACCAGCAACACACATTTGTGATGACAATACTTCAGAGTTGTTGTGTACCCATGCACCATGGCACAATCGAGCGAAGCAGCATTTACAAAAGTTGTTAGCTGGTATCATTGCCCTGTCGGGACTGTGGCGAAACGTGGACCAGTCTCCTTGCGACATAATGACATTCTGAAAGTATAAGGACATCCAGAAAGCAGCGACATAAGGACATTCAGAAGGTATAAGGACATCCAGAAAGCAGCGACATAAGGACATTTAGAAGGTATAAGGGCATCCAGAAAGCAGCGACATAAGGACATTCGGAAAATATAAGGGCATCCAGAAAGCAGCGACATAAGGACATTCGGAAAGTATAAGGGCATTCAGAAAGCAGCGACATAAGGACATTCAGAAAGTATAAGGACATTCAGAAAGCAGCGACCTAAGGACATTCAGAAAGTATAAGGACATTCAGAAAGCAGCGACCTAAGGACATTCAGAAAGTATAAGGGCATTCAGAAAGCAGCGACATAAGGACATTCAGAAAGTATAAGGGCATTCAGAAAGCAGCGACATAAGGACATTCAGAAAGTATAAGGACATTCAGAAAGCAGCGACCTAAGGACATTCAGAAAGTATAAGGACATTCAGAAAGCAGCGACCTAAGGACATTCAGAAAGTATAAGGGCATTCAGAAAGCAGCGACATAAGGACATTCAGAAAGTATAAGGGCATTCAGAAAGCAGCGACATAAGGACATTCAGAAAGTATAAGGACATTCAGAAAGCAGCGACCTAAGGACATTCAGAAAGTATAAGGACATTCAGAAAGCAGCGACCTAAGGACATTCAGAAAGTATAAGGGCATTCAGAAAGCAGCGACATAAGGACATTCAGAAAGTATAAGGGCATTCAGAAAGCAGCGACATAAGGACATTCAGAAAGTATAAGGACATCCAGAAAGCAGCGACATAAGGACATTCGGAAGGTGTAAGGACATTCAGAAAGCAGCGACATAAGGACATTCAGAAAGTATAAGGGCATTCAGAAAGCAACAGTTTCATCGCTGTCAACAGTAGTCAGTTCTTCGGTATCCACCACGAGCACGTATATATTAAATATAGCAATGTCCAACACGAGAAGCAAGTGTGTGTGTGTG